>JAJIBD010024048.1:0-29230 GCA_021461705.1 Cryptotis parvus
ATGAGATCCTAAACTACAACAACAAAACTTTGAAAGAGAGTGGATGTGGAGGGCAGAGACCATGGGAAAACAAGCGGTGGAGTAGAGTAGACACTGAGATGATATTAAAGATTGGTATTGGAATGTAATAAACACAAGACTAAAGCTATCAAACTTTGCAAATTGTGCTTCTTTCATTAAGTTAAAAATTCGAAAGGAAAACAATACAAAATGAATAAAGAGAAATCTCTACCAGCCCCACGAGCCGGGAGTCAAGCTCAAAATGTTGCCAAGGCTGTGCTACTCTGTAACTCCGAGGAGTATGTGTTCTAGGTCTTTTGCTTGACTTCCAGAGAATATGACCCTCTTACCTGGCCCATGCTTGAACACTAGCCTAGACTCCTCCTCTTGCCTCTGCCAAGTACAGCAGTTATGTCTGATTCAGGCCCCTACCCTCATCTTAGCTTACAGATTCTCTGAAAGGTTACTTTCCCAAAGGCACACATTCCAGTTACCAGCATTAAGGTAGTCATTTATGATTTAAGGAAAGAAAGGCATGACCCTGAATCTCTAGAAAATATTCTCAGGACTTTGAAAACCTGTGAATGCAAACTTTACAATTTTGAGCAAGGTGGCTTGCTGATAAAACCTGTAAAGGGGAATTCCTCACATCTAGTATCTGAGGAAACAGGACAACCGGCTCTGTGTTATGAAATGTTGCAGGGCCACAGTGTGCCAGGAATGTTTTTCATGGGAAGCATCAATTTTGGTTTCACACTGATCTCAAAGCCAATCTTCTTGACCTGAAGTCACCAGGAGATTGTGAGGACGTACTCTCTGCCGAGACAGCCAACAGTTCTCAAGGGAAAGGGCACCCGGCCGCAGAGCGTTCCCCTCAGCAGGCAGACCTGCAGTCGGTACCCTCAGGAGCAGCTTCTGCCATTTCTGCGCACATCTGGAAGAGTAAGGCCTAATTCCTTTGCATCTTTGGGAAGCGGCCTTTGAAAAAGCTGGTTCCAGAGAAGGGGGAGGCAGCAAGGAGAGGTGAAAGCCACACCTGACTCCTGTTGTCTCAGCATTGAAGTGGAGATTTCTATGATCCAGGAGGTAGAGCAACTCAGTGGAAAGACAGAATGAGCTTGAAGTACTCAGGTTCTGACTCAGAAGGCTGCTGCCCTTTCCGTGTTGCTCTGTATTTTCTTTGAAAATAATGACACTTACCTGACAGGACTGCTACATGAGTGTTAAATGGGATAAATTGAGCTGGAAGTGCTGGTAAATTATGAGCAGAAAGAACAAAATCATTACAGAGGTGCTAGAACTGGAATTGCAAATGTCGAGGCGTTGTTATTAAGGAGCTATACGGCCCAGCGTCAGTATTGGTCTTTAGGCAACCGCGATGAAGTCAGGTTTGTGTGGCTGCCTGCCCACTTCCCATTCTATGACTTTTCTCTCAAGTCTTACCTGCCCTTGCTAAATGCAGCCACTGTAGGTTAACCTGGGCTGATTTCCCCATTTTGGCGCGGTTCTGGCTGTGGGAGATGGAACTGCTGATTTCAATAGACCGAGTTGGTTAGGGTCAGAGGAGGGCTGTGAAATGGGAGGGAAGCTGCTTCTTCCTGTAATCAAGCCCAGGGTTGGTGCAAGAGCTGCAGAGAAGGGGGGCACCTGGTGAATGTCCTGCTTGCCCTTAGATGGGGCCCTTAGATGTCCAGTTCCTGAGTACCTTCTGGATTCTGGTCAGAGAGATCTCTGGCTTCAGGGACCCTGTGGGATGTGGTTCTGAATGAAGAATGTTAAAGTGCTCCCTACAGGAATCAGGGTCTCTGAGGGTATATGTTTGGAGCTTATAATGGAGCTAGGCGGTAGACAGTGATATGACAAAGAGAGCGGGAAGTGTTATGTTTGTAAACTCAAAAACATTTAAAGACACCTTTTCCCAAAATGTCCTGGTCCAGAATCTGAATTTCCATTCTGAGGTTCTTTATTGGGAATGGAGATTTGTTGCGTGCCAATATTTCTCTTCCAGGATGAACATATCAAGGGTGCGGCGAGGGGTTACAGCCTCATCCCTCCCCAGTCAATCACGCTTTGGGATGGATCTAAGTTGTGAGCTCCACGCTGCAGTATAGTTCGTATCATTGGTTCTTGGTGAGTGTTTGTGGAATTGAATTTGAATTAAGAGATTCAGTTCACTATGCTGCGAAGGAAAGAAAGTATCCATGTGTGCAGTAGCACTTAAGGACAAAAAGGAGGAAGTTAAGAGGCTGCAAAGAGAAAGCACTGCTGTTAATACAAGTCTGAGACCAACAGATATGGACTCATGTTGGAAAGCCTGTCTCTTACAGTGTGAATATACATAGGCCATGTTAACCTATTTGATCTTGGCTTAGCCAGCTGTAACATGGGAGAATTGATATTTTTATAGCTCACAAAACAGATGTGCTAATATTGGAGGTAATGAACAGAGGTTAGTTATTCTATATGAACCTAGAGCTGTTGATGCTATTTTTTGCTTAAGGTAGTAAATTACATAAATTTGCAGCATTGCAGGAGTGTCTAATGTAAATTATATTTGATAATTGAAAATTATTAAGTTATAATTTGATATTGCATCATTTGATAATTATATTTGATATTGATAATTATATTTGATATTGCAAGTAGAAATATCAATGGGTTGCAGTAAATGCTTAAAAGAGATGGGCTTTATGCCGGAGCGATAGCCCAGCGGGTAGGGGCGTTTGCCTTCCACGCGGCCGCCCGTGCCGGCCTGGGTTCGATTCCCGGCATCCCATATGGTCCCCCCCCGAGCACCGCCAGGAGTGATTCCTGATTGCAGAGCCAGGAGTAACCCCTGAGCATCGCAGTGTGACCCAAAAAGCAAAAAAAAAAAAAAAAAAAAAAGAGATGGGCTTTCTGTCTCAGAGGGCAGTCTGGAGAATTCAGAGAGAAGGTAAGTTCTTCTTACCTTGAGAAGGGAGACTTCTCAAGAGGCCACTGACCAGTCTTGCCCAGGTTCTGTAGGATGGATGCAAAGAATGATATCGGAGTTGCTGTGTGGCTCCCAGTTGGTTCTGGATAGTGTGTCACAGTGGCAGATTTCCCCTCAATTTGCATCGATTTGTTTTTTACTAATCTGTTTGCAATCCTCAACAACGTGTCAGTGTGGGAACATACAGCTCAAAGGTTGAGTGCATGCTTTGCAGTATAGGGAGTTTGACCTCAGACACTGAATTGTTCCCAACACTGTCTGCTGCACCCCCCTGAGCACAAGCTGGAAGGAGCACCTGAACACTGCTAGACGGAGTCCAAAAACCAAATAAAGAAAATTGAAATGAGAAAAAATGAAGCCAGGAAAGATACAAAAAGTACCAAGAGATAACAAGTATGTTATCATAGGCCTCTGTGAACTGTTCTGTTTTAGATGCCCTGACTCAGATTCTGGCACTTCCAGCGTTTGCTGTGCCTGGTCGAAGCTTTCCTTTGAGGGTACCGTCATATATGGGCTCATTCCTCCACAGGAGACTGGAACTCCAAAATGTTAAAGACATGAAGATAAATCTTTGTTACAACTGGAGTACTGTGGAAGGTGTCCAGAGGATGTACAACTGAAGTGTAACAAGGAAAAGAGAAAGGAATGAGATCTGGGGAAGATGGAGCTTTGGACCAGGGAGTATGAGCAACAAACCAGCAGAGAATCATGGTGGTGGGATCAAGCCAGGAGGTGAACAAAGCTGGAAGGAAGACACAGAAGACTTGGGGAGATCTGTTTTATGAATGTTTTGTGGAAGGGCAGGGGGCTGACATCTGTCCCAGGGAGTGGTGGAATCATCAAAAAGAAGAGTATGCGTGGACCGAAAGCAGCCCACGTAGGACAGCCAGGTACAGACTTCCTGCTTGGTCAGAGGTCTTGCAGACAATACAGAGGGTCCTTTACCCTCTATGTATCATCTGATTCCTCCAATGTGTTTGCTCTGAAAGCAAAACAGCAAAAAGAAAAAAAAAATGCATTTTTCCAGATTTGCCAAAGGGAACTCCTTGCATTTTGTGAGTTCCTAGGAGTGACCTTATAGGTAAGCCAATGCATTAAAAGCTAAGGGCAGGAAGCGAGGAGGTGCCATGAGCTGGCCGGTCAGGCCTCCCAACCCATTCACTCCTCAACTGGCAGGAGACAAGATTGAACAGGCTGGTGCTGCAACTACTTATATTGCTTATTTGATATTGGCTTCATGCCTTCAGTCAGAAGGGCTGGTCCCCCAAACTCCAGGCACAGGAAGGAGTGCATACAAATATGGAAACATGTTCAGCAGGATGAAAGAAAGAGATCTTAGTTGATATCTTTTGGAATTCAAGAATTAGAGGTCATCCAGCCATGTCAGAATGACCTCTGGATTCACGCACATTCTGGGGCGAATTGAAATATAAAAAAGAATATGAGTCATCTTCTCTCTCCCCTTTTATTTTCCCAATGAAAATTTCCCTCAAAGAAATTCTAGTAGCGGAAATGATTGCATAATTGCAACCCTGCTCTGTTGTTGCAATGTTTTCCAGCTGCTCTTACTATTTATTTCCCCCTCAGTACCTGTTTACTTTCCTGCAGGAAAGGGTGCTCAATAAAAAATGTGCTGAGGAAAGGTCACTTCCTAGGGAGCAGGAGCCTTGCAATATGCATTAATACTGCCCCTCCATGTCCCCATCCTGATGGGTGACTGCTCAGGCTGGTCCAGGGACAGACTCTGATAATTAGCTCACCTGTTAGACTCTGGGGAGGACAGGCCACAGATTTTAGCTCTTTGCCTTCTCTCTCTTCATCTCCCAACATGACAGGATTGCTAACTGTACGTGGCCAAGTCAAATATCTGCTTCCTGGCATTTGCTGGCAGCTGTGTGACGAGTCAAGGTTACCTTTGAAAGGAATGCAGAGGCAGAAAAATCTATCTATCTATCAAGAAGTGAGTCATCAGTGTGATGTCATCTGAATCTCAACCTGATTATGTTTATTTAGACTATGCAAGCACATAAAATACCAGGAGAAATGGAACCCTCCCAGCTGCAGTGGCACGCACAGGCAGACAGGCGCGGCTGCTGGTCCCATGTGCTGTGCAGGTAAGAAGGTCCTATTAGGGGAACAAGATGATGTGGAGAGGGATGACTTTTTATGGCAGCTTAATGAGGGTGACCTTCGGTGGAGATGTGCAGGCCACACAGAAGGGAAGCGAACACAAGACCCCGCATCTTTCTCTCTGGGAAGTATGGCAGGGCTTACACAATTAGGGCTTAATTTATGCCCTGCTCTGCCTTCATTGAATGTTCCAGGCAGGTGAGATCTGGCTTTCTTTCTCTCCACATGCTCTTCGCCTGCTGCTCTAAACCCAGTTGGCCTCTAGCTGTGCTCTTTGGAAGCCATCATAATGGCCAGAGGCCTATTTATCTGGCATAGCTCCTACCTGGCATAGCCCCTACCCTAGGGCCTTTACTGGCATCACAAAGAGTTTAAGGAGAGGTCTGTTGACAGAGATCATCAGGGCAGCGTGACTGGGACCACCACAGCACAGAGCCAGACCCATGGACACAGACAAACAATGTTGAGTCCCCATTTTTTTCTGGCCTCAGTTTCTTGCTTTGAAAGTGAGAACAGGAAATCTTACCCCGCTGCCACATAGGTGACCCAGATCGGCACCACACAACTCAGTGGGTGCTGTCAGGAGTGTCTCCCATGCTAGGGAGGCCCTGGAAATGTGCAGAGAAGATGCTCTGCCTGCTTCTGAGCTGCTCTGGGGACACACAGCACTTGTGATTGTCTGATATTTGCTGTTCCAGGCTTTGACAGGTTTTCCCCAGAATGTGAGCTACCTGGCTGTTGTAGAGGACTCACCATCTCCCTCTATGACACAGCTTTTTCTTTTCTCTTCTGTAAACCTTAGATTCCTGAAATATGAGACCTGCATTTTCCATGGGGAAAAGAGAGGTGGGGCAGTTCCAGTGTCAATGGATCTACGGACAAGGAAAAAGCTCACCTTAGGACTTATGACTTGAATAAATGTGCAGATGAGCTAAACTGATGCTAAATTAGGATCAAACTTGTGATAGGAAAAAATAAGAACATTCCTCCCGATGTACCACGCTGAAGGTCTGTATCCTGACTTGCAATATTACCTTTAGTGAATGAAGGCCTAGCACAGCATTAACAAGTAATCTTTTTTTTTTCTTTTTGGGTCACACCCTGATGATGCCTCAGGGGTTACTCCTGGCTCTTTGCTCAGGAATTACTCCTGGCAGTGCTCGGGGGGACCATATGGGATGCTGGGGATGAAACCCGATTGGGTGAGTGCAAGGTAAATGCCCTCCCCTGCTGTGCTATCGCTTTGCCCAACAAACGATCTTCTTAACTCTAGTCTTCACCTCCTCCTCAGTCACCCTCCTTTCATCCTTACTTCTCCAGCTGGCATAGATGACACACAACTTGTTTGACCCAGCATGGGTGGATGAGAGATGACAAGATAGCAAACACACAATATCATGCCTCATTCTGAGGTGATCTTGCCTGGACCAGGTAATCCTTCATAAACACCCTCAAATATTCACCAAGTAGAAGCTGGAGACTTCCAGGAGCAGAGGAAGATTATGTGGACATTCAGTTTTGAGGAATTCTCATTTCAGAGTCCAGAGATCAATGCATCCTTAACCATGCTATACATTATTATCCTGGGACTATTGTAAAATGCAGATCCCCAGGTTCTGTCTCCAGAAATACTAATTCAACAAATTAGAAGTTGTGACAAAAATCATCTGAATTTAAAAAAGGGAGCATCTAATTTTGAGATAAGTTTATGTTCATAGAAAAGTCGCCAAGAAAAATGTGTATTTTAAACATTTTAAAATAACAACATATACCTTCTGAATCAATCTCTTAAAAGCACCCCAGATAAATTGGAAGCTCAATCAGTTTTGAAGCTTTATTTCTGCAAGGGGTGGGTTTTTTCTGATATAAAATAGTCTCCTAAGAACTAAAATAACACAGTACTTAAATAGCCTCTCAGGAGAAATACCTTATTTAGTTGTGAATACCTAAAACTTACAGGTATTTGAGTTGATGGCCACACCCTATATATCTACTTGAAAACTCCTGAACTGGGAGAACAAAACCTTCTAAAGCGCTGTAGAAAGTCCATGGACTACAATTGTATAGTTAGATACAAGTTAGGGAGTGAAATTCTTCATAGTTAGGTATCCAACTTGTGCCAGGGACTTGGCTTAAGCACAAATTGGATTGTTAGACTCTGAATAATTGAGTTAAGTTCTCTTGATGATCAATGAAGGCCCCTGCACTCACTTAAGTCCACTGTTCCTACATGAGCTCTGAGGGTAATGGAAATATGACCACCTCAATGTCACCCTCCAAAGACATTTATATGTCTCCCCTTATTTAAACTTTAATGGCTTTATTGGATATATGCTTATTATTGTAATGGTCCCAAATCTTTTCTGGAAGCAAGGATGGCATAATTCAAACCCCTGGAAAATATAGTGCTCACTTAACATTGCCTAGTGCTTTATGCCTCAGTTTTCATGCTTCTCTTTCTATTCCTGTTTTCCTACACTGCATGGAATTCCCTTCCACCCTTGATGAGCTTGAAAACAAACCCATCAAGGGTGGAAGAGAATTTATTTTTAGGTCACAAGAGGCATAATCTAGGTCACAAGAGGCATAATCTAGGTCACAAGAGGAATAATCTAGGTCACAAGAGGAATAATACTCTTGCCCAGGCATTCAAGAGGTTGCCCTCTGGGACACAATCACTTGTAATTCACTTGAAGACTGATTGTTTCTTGCAAGAATGCATTTAGGGAATTTGGGAAAAAGTCTTAAATCTCCCCTGGGTATATTTGAGTGATGATATTTCAAAGGGAAAATGAGGTGTGGGGAGATCTGAGAAGCACAGACGATGCTGGCCTCTGGAGTAGAAAGCAACCATTTCTGCTCTGCTCATAAGCAGAAGAGCAGTGAGCAATATTTTGGATCTCCAGCTATTCACAGATAACTCTTTTGGCCACCCAGTTAAGGTTCTCAGACAGCAGTGTGGTGCAGCTACAACGGACCAACATCAAAATGGGGCCATGGTGCAGCTGGGTGGTAGCAGGTATCACCCTGGCTCTAGAAGATGTAGACTTGTAATGGAGAAGTCAGATTTGAACAGCTTTTGCTTTTTTTTTTTTGTCTTCTTTTTTATGGAAAGGACAAATAGAACAATGAAAAATCTCCAGAGACTTAGTGGTATTTGGGGAATAAGGGGACTGAGTTCCTTCCTGGCCATGATAAGCAGATAGATATGCTTTCAATTAGAAGGCTGCCGAGAAAGGCTGGCAGAGAGCCCGAGACATTGACGAGGTCAAACCTAGTACTCACGCTATCTTCTTCTTCTGGCGTTCAGCCTGCCCTCTGACTTTTCTTGCCCCTTGGTTTCCCTGAAAGTTCAGGAGCAATAACAATCGAAGGAGATGTGGGAAGAACACCCTCTGTCCCAGGAGACATACTAGGCTTAATTAGCTGGTACCCACAGGATGTTCTGGAAATGAGAAATGTCGAGGATTATTATCTATCAAATGTCACATACAAATATGCTCATGTTCCCATTATGGATGTGTGTGTTGTAAACTTGCTCAGCCGAGTGTGACCCGTTTGGTGGTTTTAATTACAAATATCAATAAAATTGTTGATATTTATGGTGCAGACCCTTCAGATCAGGGAAGGAAGCTAATTGCACAAGACAGTGCTGTGATTGAACTCTGAAGGAGGCTCGGCTCCGCTCACTGAGTGTGATGCTGAGACAGCTCCAGTTTCCCTGTGTTAATTAAATGTGATGAAATGAATATTAACTTGTAAAAAGAAGTCTGAGGTATGGGCTGGGTTTGCCTGGTAGGCGGGTGTCGGGGGCACTCCGCCGGGTCCCCGACATTGCCGGGAAGCGAGTTCCCTTCTACCTCGCGCCGGCGGGAATGGATGAAAACTCACGAGTCGGTGCAGTTCCAAAAATGGCTTTTAATAGTACAAAGCTCTTCCACAGCAATCCAATATAATGAACAAACTCTAGCTCTGGTCCGAACTTAGACCATACAAAGAGCCTAAGTCTCCCACCAAAGAGAGAGGATCTCACCCGAGCTGAGTCCTACCCAGAAGAAGGAGCAAAGGCCAAAGAGCAAAGTCAAAAGCCACAGGAGCCAAAAGCTGAAGGCTGAGGAACCAAAAGGCAAAGGTAAAGGCGAAGGGGCCTCAAGTCAGCCCCTTATATACACCAAAGTAATCCAATCGGGAGGTTGTCATGCCAACAAAAACCCTAAACAGAGTGTAGTGCCACACCCTATTGCAGGTATAAACAAAGGTTACACCAAGGACTAATCCTGGAGATTATCTCTTATGTAAAACACTGGAGAGAGAGGGCTGATATAAAGTAATACATCTTAACTTCATGAGTTTCATGTAATCTAGATGGTACCCACAAGGTCCCTTATTATTATCTGCACCAGGGTGATTCTGAGTATCTTGTTCTCATGTACTGAAAGGGTCATACTCGCCTGCTTAGAGCAAACTAGTATAATCCTTCCTATAGTCTTCCTTTAGTCTCAGCGTAGCCAGGGTGGTAGTCTACTGGTAAATTCTAACTGTCCCACGTTGGGTGCAGTGGGTATAAAGAGGAGCTGTGCCCAATCTAGAAAACATAGAAGTCTTAGTAGATGTATAAGTCAGAAGTTATTCAATCAAGGGTGACTTCTGTAACTGCCACACCCTCTAGCAGTGTTTACATAGAAGAGAGATCTCATTAGAATGAACATTGGCTTAAATAAGATTAAGCTGGGAGTGAGCAAAACAACAAAAACTCCCAGATTAGCTAAACATGTCCTCCAACAGGCGGGGCTAAGGCTAAGGTGGGTTCTGGTAAATGAACTTAAAATCTGTTGCTGCCTCCTCCAGAGTCACATTGGCACAGTGATTCTCGAGTGCTAATGGCATTAGGTCACGGAGGAGTTCCTAGGTCCTGCCTGTGTCCTGACTGTGCTATGTGACAGGTTTCAGGTGTGGGGCATCTCTGCTGCTCTAGTCACCGGTTATATGAAGAAGTACTGATAGAATGGGAAAATTTTACATGTCAATGAATAACACTTTGAACCCATATGTATCCTTCAGACTTACTTTCTGAGCCTCAGTTTATGCTTTTCACCTGTAAAAATGTGAATAATAAGAGCTACAATAAGGCATATAATTTTATGTGATAAAATCCAGATCAAATAGTACACAAACTTGGTTCCATAAAGGCCTCAGAAAACCTCTTTCCTATTGTTCTGTACTACCTTATTCCAGGGAACTCTATTTCTCTCGGAAATAGTCACTAGCAGCTTTAATCAGATTATAGTGAAATTCCACAAAGTTCAGAACCGGCTCAACTTTAAATTCTGTTTCTCTAGAATCACTTTCAGTATCATTATTCGTTAGCCAAAATGTAGTAGTCAAGTTTCTATGAGAAAACAATTCCGGGGACTGTAAAGCTTGTACAGGGATTAACACTCATGCCTTCTTTGTGGCTGACCCACTTAGGTGATCCAGGGGGACCCTTGGCACCAAGTGCCCACAATCCATGGGCCCCCTGCATTGAACAGCTGGCCAGGTTGGCAAGAATTGCTAGCAGGGGCTCCCAGGTCTCCTGAGCACTGCTTCTGAGCTCCTGCTCCATACACACCAAACAGACACAGACAAAATAGGACCAGGGTTCAGACTCTTTGATCAGGTCAATATTGCAGCATAGCAGTGTTGTGAGAGGGAATGGAATGGGGAGGAAGGAGAGATAGTCTCTTAACCAGTTGAATGATCCTCATCTACTTGGGGACAATGTCTGCCCTTTTGTTTTCTATTTTTCTCCACATCCTGCAATACTCAGGAGTTACTCTTTACTGGCAATTATTCCTGGTAGTGTTTGAGTGACCATATGAGAGACTGGGAATGGAGCCCAGGTCGGCCTCATGAAGCTGCCCTATCCACTGTATCCATTGCTCTGATTCCCTCCCTAACTTTACTTTCTTTTATTTGCTCTTTAACTGCTATTCTCTTCCTGAGTTAACTCCAGGCCAGGCATACCCAGAGTGATGTTTAACCAGCTACCTGGGCATTTCCTGGTCTAGTTGGTTGACACATAAACTTTGTTCTTGCTGAATGAGGTATGCATGGACTGCAGATGTATTAGAACACCTTAGGGAGGTTAGGCCTAGTGAACCAAGAACTCATATATACACTTGCCCCACCATCCCCTCCATAGGAACCAAATAAGTCTGAGGGAGGTGAGAGCAGGCGTCAGATCAGAGTTGAGGCTGGGGGTGCCTACACAGAGCAGAACATGTCTGATGACTTCCAGCCACAGCTCATTTTATTGTACCATAGTAAACTAGCTTTTCTGTCACTTGTGAGTACTGGGGATAGGTTTTATAATTGGCCAGTAGAGATGCATCCCCTTGGAAGAGAGACCCTGAGCCGCCAGAAGGGAAGCTTTAGCTTTACCTCAATTTCTAACTTCTGTTTGTAGCAATCACATGATCTTGGTTTCAACCAACCTTCTTCATAGATCAGATGATCAGATTGTCCCTGGTTAAGTCTCACTGTACATCCCACAGGTTCTGTTTTGCCCAAGTAATCTATTCACTGTTTACCTGGAATGTCCCCCTATACAAATTTATGAACATCAAACTTCCAAAAACCCCAAGGAAGAGCCAGGGCCTTTCCACTGGCCTTGGGTGGAAAGGAATATGCAAACCAGAATTCCATCCTTGTCACTGTTAGCTCTGTGATCCCAGGAGGAATCATTTGGATTCTCTAAGCCTCTGTGTACTCATTAATTAAAATGAGGAAATAATTCTACTTCTCAGGGCTGATGTGAGGATTAGTGTGATACATATTTATGAAAGAGCCTGCAAAGAAAGGTTTCCATGAATGCCTGTGGAATGATTAAATAAATTGATATAAACTATCCAAAAGATGCTAGAAAATCGCTCTAACTTACTTGTTAGCTAAAGGATAGTTGTGGTGATGGGTTCTTTTTGTCAAAACTCAAGTGGAAAGTTAAGGGCCTAAGGAAAGAAAGGAAATTAACTTTGGGTTGGCTCCTATGCACCAAGCAAATCCAGCTTTTCTTATTAAGTCATCATTATAGCCTCATAGAGCAGGCTTGTTCTCTCTGAAAGAGAGGGTTGTGATATTGGCTCTGCTATCTACCATGAGCTCATAGGGAATTGTTTGCCTGCTTGAAACCTTAGTTGCTAATGGCGAGGGTTGGTTGCCCCTCCTCTTGTCCATGGGACATGGTAGTGTTAGTGCCAGGTACATGTCTGAACTCTACCAAGTTTTACCTGGCTGCTGTATAGAATGTCTGTATCAGGGAAGAGCATGCTAGCATCATGTCCTGTCTTATAGAGCTCCATCACTAGTGATGGCAGAACTCAGCTCTGGGTGACCAGTGAGTCTGTCCACCCTCTTCCCTGTTAGTCCCAGTAAAACAAAATCACTGAGTACAACTTTTGCCAGTTGTGTCCATGTTTCATCTCTGAGCATTCTTTAAATATGCTACCCCATGGCCTTCTGCGATCATGTTTCCGGAAACAGGCCTGACTCTACTCTGGCAAATACCTACCCGACTCCATTTCCTTATCAACCAACAGATCACTTCTCATTTGTCATCTTTATTAGCTTTTAATCTCCCATCAGTTTAGTGCTGGGGTTTAAGAGTAGGATTAGTGGGGGAGTTTAATTGGATGATCCTCCATGGCCTCTTTTGAACATCCAGATTCAATAAAAGTTTATGAAAAGATAAAATCGCAAAGGGCTTTTATAGCCCCAGACAGAGAAAAGAGACTGGTGCAAGAACAAGGTAGCTGTTTTCCAACCTTATATAATCCATGTTTGAACTTGATTAAAATGTAGAAGTGAGTTTTCCACGGTTTTCCCTTTTTTAAGCCAGAAACCCCTTTCTGCTGGGTTGGTTCTCAGAGCTTTGATTCTCTCTCTGAATCACAGGAAGACTAATGAAATTTGGGAGTCCCCAAATGACATATGTTTTTCAGAGAAAAATCAGCACCCTCACTAAAGGTGACTGAGATGATGCATTGGAAGAAGACAACCCCTCAGAAGAACCTATGGTCCTTGGGCCAGGGAACACAGGCTCTCCACCAATCTGTCCACCTTGTACTGCTTTCTCCAACCTCTACAACTAATTTTCACTCTAACACCTTTGAGTAAAGTAGCATAGGTGGTGGGTGGGTTGTAGAGTCTTTGTAAGAGCACTCATTCATCAATTCAGCAAACTTTTATTGATTGTGTTCAAATGCAGTACTAAGCATGGCAATATAAAGGTTGATAAGGCCCTATTCAGCTCTAAAGAGAGTATAATCTAGGGGAGAAGCACAATTAGAAAGAAACTCATTTTCTTTTGAAGTGGCAGTAGCTCTTCAAAGTAGCCCTATTTTGAAGGGGAAGTAGCCCGCGGGTTTCTTCTTAGGAATAGAATCCTGCCACCAAATTTGGCTGCAAGACTTGGGGTGATGTGGTTCTACAAAACAATAGGGAAGGATGTGGGTTTCTGGTAAAAATTCCGTGGCTTTTTAAAGGATAAAGAGCAAGGGCAATAGAAACAAGGGCCAAAGAAAGGGTGTTCATCTTGGTACTCTGAGGTGAGGATGTAATGAAATTTTTTGGTGTAGATGGCTTAAAGGGGGTTCAAAGAATAGGTTAGTACTCATCAATGATTTGTGAGAATATTCATACACTCATCTTTCAGTGCTTATGCACTGAAAGATATAGACCAACCATACATCATTGCTGCACCCAAGAATGCAACTTCCCAAGAATTCATAGAAATCTGACATTGGTTGGATTTCCATGACTGTGTTATAGTTTAGAGTATCTTAAACACCAGGAGCTGTGGGTGATGTGTGATTACATACCGTATGAAATATTGGGTGCAATAATGACTTTCCATGAGTAAAAACCAGAGCTCAAATTAGGGAGTTTCTTGTCTACCTGGGAGGGCAGAGTTGCATCAGAAAAGTTTTTAGAGAAGGGCTGGAGCGATAGCCTAGCAGGTAAGCGCTTTTTGCACGGGCCGGCCTTGTGCTGGCCTGGGTTCGATCCCCGGGCAACCCATATGGTCCCCAGAGCACCGCCAGGAGTAATTCCTGAGTGCAGAGCCAGGAGAAACCCCTGACATGGGTGTGAAAAAGCAAAAAAAAAGATTTTTTGAGAAGACGCTGATGTAGACAATGAATTTGTTGAGTAGAAGAGTTTCTCGAATGGAACAGGATTATGGCAGGGCACAGGGGGTGTATTGTAGGACCAAAAGAAGAGAGGGGGAAGCAACATCAGGTAGGTATGGAGAACCAGTGATCAAAGGAGATGGTGAGTGTCTCAGAGGAGTTCAGACTGGGGGACATAGAGGATGGAGGGATATTGCTGTAGGTGCAGAAGGACTCTGATACCAAAGAAGGGGGCTCTGAGAGTGATGGTAAGTGAAGACACAAGGACGTTTGTTATGGTATCTTGGAATGACTTTTTATTTGTACTATTTTTTTTTTATTAGGGGAGGTACCTCCCCATGGTGCTGGGATGCACTAACAGTAAAACTCAACCCATTATCCTGGGTCTGACAGTTTAATGTTCTGGACACAAGGTGCTGGGGATTGAACTCAGAGCTCAGTGCACAGAAATTATGTTCTCTAGCCCTTTGAACCATCTTCTAAGTCCTGCTTTTCTATTTAAACAACATCATCTTGGCCGGTGTGGAAGATGGATTGGATTGGGAATGGGGTTCTAGGCAGGATGGCTGATTAAGGGTCAGTCCAAGACATGAGCCCTGGTGGTCACAGTGTACATCAGAGGAGCAAGATGCTTTCTGGTAGAAAATAGGAGATTTTGCAGTTGATTGAGTGTGGGGATGTGGAGAGAGGAAGCAGTTTGTGTTTACAAAGTCTCTGGATGGAGTGACTATGCCTTTCTCTGGGAGAAGATGCAGGAGAATGCTTAAGGTGTATTTGGAGAGGGAACTCAGTTTTGGATGGGTCAATATATATTCTAAGGGATTTGCTAAGTTGACAGATGTGCTTGAAGCCATAGAGTGGATGGGACGATTCAAGAACATCCAGGGAGAATGTACAGAGTGATGGAAAGAAAGAACAGGGCACAAAGGAAGAGGGTCAGGATGAGAAAAGAGGGAGTCACCATTTCAGACATGTTTCCTGGTGGTTTTCTGAGGCCCCTCTGCCTGCACCTTCCTGTGGCTGTGGTGGAGGCAGCAGTGGAGGATAGCTCCTGCTATAAGCATATTTGTGTGTCAAGAAGTGAAATCGTGGTGTCTTGTTTTCCTGACATCTGAGAAGTGCCGTTCCCAAGAACAGTCCTGTGCTAGTGGAGAGCATACGTATGGCTCATAGAAGCACAATCTGGTTTGGGAACCAGGTGTTTGGAATTGTGAGAACAGGGTACTACAACAAGCTGTTTGTAGCCTAAGATTTGTATGACCTTGAAGAAAACGAATATGAGGCTGTGCATTTAAATTTGGGTATTAGACTTTTGATACCACCCCTACGGCAGAGCCTGGCAAGCTACCCAAGTCATATTTGATATGCCAAAACCAGTAACAATTATAGACCTCATTCCCATGACTTGAAGGAATGGTTTGAGGCTCTTCGTTCTCCTTTTGCAAGCAGATGCCCTTGGGCTACACCTAGCACACAACAGGAAGTATGGAGATGTTAAATTGCTCGCCGCTCCAGCAAATTGATAAAACAACGGGGAGACAAATGATACAAGTAAGATTAGACTTCTGAGGAATTTTGAGGAGTCATGAAATTAGGGAACTCTGGGAGTGTAAGTTTATTAAGACCAAGACAAATTCACCTTTGCCCTGGGAAGCCTCCAGAAAGTCAGAGAGAAAGAGTAGAGAGAGAGAGAGAGTGAGAGAGGAGAGAGTAGAGAGAAGAGAGAGAGAGAAGAGAGAGAGAGAGAGCAGAGAGAGAGAGTGATGTGTGGTTGGGTGTGGAGTGGACCTGTGTTCATACGTTGGTTTATAGCCTGGAAGTAAACTGAGTCTCTTATTTAAGCTATGAATATGGTTAACATGAACTGTTGTTCCATGTTTGGGGTTATCTAAAGCTGTATCCAAACTTCAAAAAAAAATTCCTGAAGTACTTATATCCTCATGGTCACACAGTTCTGAGTTTGTGAAGACTCTTAGCTGTGGATCTCCCCATGTCCCTGCATTTATTTGAAAGTAGAACTCATTCCTTCTCTATTACACATGTCCATGCCAAAAACAGTAACAATAATGACCTCATTCCCAATGAATGGAGACGTTACTGGTGCCTGCTCAAGCAAATCGATGAACAACGGGAAGACATAGTGATAAGTGACAAAGTGATTACTGCATGCACACCTGTTGGTTCACATCTGCAAAGCCTTTCTGCGTGAGGTCAGTTTTATGAATAAATTATGTGAGTACGAGGTAACACAATTTAAAATGGAAACCAGTTGTCGAGATTTATCACCTCTACAACCTCACTCAACTCCCCTCTTCCTTCCTATCTCTTATTTCATGCCTCTTTCCCTAACTCTGGTACTTGCAGTTTACTGACCTCTTTGAATCCCGCTAATCAGTGTTTTGCCCACCCCATCCAAGCCAAGTCAACTAACTGTCCTCTACTGTATAACAAACTGCTCCCACTGTTGATCATTTCCGATGATCTGAGCTAGGCCTATTGATGTTGGCTGGGCTTGTTTCTGTGTAGGTGATCAGCTGTGAGTCCTCTTTGGAAGAATCTGAGCAGTCCTGATTGGCTCTTCTTTTTGCAACTCTTATGTTTCTCCAGGGGACAAGTATAGACATATTTTAGATTGGTGCAGGACTGAGGGAAGGAGGGAAGAGAGCAAGCTCTTTTTCAAGCCTCTCTGCTCGCCTGCCCTCTCCTTTGCTCCCCTCTCTTGCACAAAAAGCCAGGCCAGAAGTCACAGTGGGAGGCCTTGCAGGAGGCAGGTCTGGATGCTGGCAGCCAGGTATGCCGCTGCAACTCACCATTCGCATTGTGTCCTTTAAGAAGAATTTCCCAAAATTCAAGAGTTCTTTTGCCCTCTCTGAGAGCATCCTGGTTTCAGTTGTTGTAGACAATAGTTTGTTTCACTCTGCTACATCCTGGTTCCTGCTTTGCATCTTATTAAGTCACAAAATAGCCCAGAGTATGACATTTTATAAGGGCTTAAGCATTTTGCATGAAAGGAAATTTCCATAGATTTTTTTTTTACTTTTCCTAAAATCTTGTGGGCAGATCTAATCTCTATTTTCAAAGAGTCCTGTTTAAGTTCCAATACACTGTTGAACAGTAGAAAGAGATAAAACTAGAGTTACTTTTGCCAGAACTTCTGATCTTTCAGCCAAAATAAGAAACTGAGGTAATGGGGAGCAAACCTTGTAGATGTTGAATTTTTACAGTGCTAAGACTGCTAAAGACTCTCAAATGAGTGTGAGGGGGTATGTGGGGCCTCCACTGTCAGTGCAGGGTCTGGGAAGTCCCCTTGAAGGTCTCTGGGGTAGGATGAGACTCATTCCATGAGAATCATTGATGGGGTAGGTGGAGCTTGGGTGAGGGAGCTGTATACTGTTCATCCCATCCTTTCTTAATCAAGGTGTGAGCACCATGTGTTTAAGAGAGAGAGAGAGAGAGAAATAGAGAGAGAGAGAGAGAGAGAGAGAGAGAGAGAGAGATTGGAAGCTGTATGCATATTTTTTGTGTCTATACACAGGCAAATCAACACACCTCAGGGCTTTTGATGACAGAGGTTCAGCTCTGACATGGCTTTGCTCTGCTGTACAAGCCCGACAATAAAAGAAATTGATTAGGCTTTCTGAGCAAGCGTCTGACAATAGGGGAGAAGTAAATATGGGCTGATTAGAGCTCTGTTTACCCCCCCCTTCACGCTGAGCAGGGCTGGCAGGCCAGGGATGGTCCCCACACCCGCATCTTGCAGGACAGATTCTAGAATGAAGTTTCTCCCCATACCCTCCCTCTGAGTGACCTCTGGCCCTGGGTTTGGCTAAATTCTAGTGTTCTGGCATGTCCAAATCCAGATGATTTTTTTCAGGACTGGGAATCTAAATGTCACCCTCACTGCACAATTATTAACAGCTTGAGCTGATGGGATTGTGTGAAGCTGTGTGTCTGTGAGGAAGAGAGAGGAGGCGAGCCTTGGGAGGTAAAAAGGGGAAAGACAGGAAGGCTTGGGTGAGGAGGCTTGCTTCCCCAGTAATCCTCACCCCAACAGTCCAAATGGAGTTTGTGATGAAAGAAATCCTCAAACCCTGCCTTGATGAGCTCCTCTGCAGGAACTCTGTAGTGGGAGAAAAGGGTGGTACTCTTTTCACAGCCCCAAGGGCTGGGAAGGGCCCCTCTCTGGAGTTAGTAGCATTGCCCAGGGACTTGGGATTTCTCCTGAGGGGCAGTTCTGGACTCAATGGGGGGACAGTTACAGTGAAAATGATGCAGAATGTCATGAAGAGAAGCCACCAGGGCATCCACTGTGCTTGCCACAGCTAGATAAGAGAGTGACCCTCCACCTTTCCTGCTTGTTAAATGGGGCCTGAGCACGTCCTCTTGGTGGCTTGTTACAGAGACTTCCTGAGGATCAACTAAGTTGACACATAAAAACTCCCATGAGGCACTTGTCCCAGACTGAGAGGCGTGTTGCAAGGCGTAAACTAGGAGCAGCACCTTGGAGAAGTTCAGTTCCACCAGTGATGCCAGGAAATGTGAATCCCTTCGCAATCTGGAAAATGGGAAGTAACTATTCCATCTTCTTAGGGTTATTGTGAAATTTAAGCAAGTTAAATCATTTAAATGGGTAAGTGGAAAATAGCAAATAATTCTCCCTTAGTTCATACTGGCTTCATTGTATTTTCTTTGGGAATCAGCCCACTTGGAGATCCTAGTGGGTATAGGCACAATGCACAGGTGTGGGGGAGGGGCTTAGTGTAAGCTGGCAGTGGGTGTGATCTGAAAACAGTTCTAAGATGCCAACCAAACCCACCCCTAAAGCTGAACCCTCAGGAAAAAACAAGGACCCTATGACTAAATAGGAGCCTCCAGAACTCAAAGTCCTTGTTCTCTGACACTGACCTAGCAACAGATTCTTACCTGCACAGAAAGACCCAAGCCAGGCAGGGTGCTAAACACCTACAAAATCAGTTTATCAGAAGCAAGCCCAGAAAGTAGCTCAGCCTTTGACTTGCACATGTCAAGAAGTCCTTGGTTTTATCTCCAGCACTGAAATTAAAGAAAATGCAGGGCGCCCTGTCTGGAACTGCCTCAATCCTAACTCTGAGGTGCACAATTTCTTTACATTAGGAGGATCTCTCCTTTTGTATTCCCTATCACTGTCTTCACTGTATCACTGTCTTCCCGTTCATCATTGATTTGCTCGAGCGGGCCCCAGTGCACATCTCCATATGTCCTGTCTCATGCTAGTAGAGCCCAAGGGCATCTGCTTGCTCCAGGAACATAAAGAGCCTCAATCCATTCCGGAAGGAGGTCTATAATTGTTACTGGTATCTGGCATATCAAATACAACACGGGTAGCTTGCCAGGCTCTGCCGTGCAGGTAGCATACTCTTGTAGTCATCTCTAAGTCCAGCATTTATTGATGAACCTCGCGCCCACGTGAGCAGGGCTATGATAGGCTGGTCTGCTGGGTGGACTTCTGACAAGAGAGAAGCCCGGATGTGGAAAATGGAGGCCCTCATGGAGTGGGGAGTCATCTGGCTTATTGCAAGGCTCTGCTGGGGTGGCGGGCCAGGGCTAAACCTGCCATCCCTCCTGGGCGCCTCATGAGAGGCTGGGCACAGGGAGAGCCAGTAGCAGCTCTGCCCCATGTCTGCCCCATGTCTGTGAGAGCATATTCCCTATATTAAAACTTTTTGGTGTTACTGTCCTGAAATCCTTTTTCTATAGAAACCTGGCACCCAGACAGTGCTCAGGATTTTCTTTTCTCACTCCTGTCCTTCCAGCCACCTTGCCAGGAAGGTCACAGTGGACACCACAAAAGGGAGGTAGCACTTCCTGTGTTGTGGCTATCTTTTCCCACTCTTTGATTCCATACACTCCCTCCCCCTCTGGCAACAGATTATTCTAGAAAGATTTTAGATGAATCTAGCATTTGGATGAAGCCATGGGCAGTGCCGGTCTGTGCTAGGCGTAAGCTGGTGGTCAGGGAATGCTTCTTTCTTCTACTCCTTTCACAGCTGGCCTCTCATCTGAGCTTCTTTCTTTATGAATGCTGGGAGAGAAAAATATATCAGAGACATGCCTTTATGACCCTAAGGCTCAATCCTTTACTCTTGGTCCCCACTCAGAATTCTTTTTCATGCTTTTTTGGGCTTTGTGAGAAAGCACCCTATAAAGAACATCCGACAAGTTGAGAAAATTGGAAATAATTGTGCTCAGAATTTGTAATGGTGGTGGATTTGGGGTTGAATATTTGTAAGGAATTAATGTTAACAACTTTGTTTAAAAACTGAGTAGAAACCCATTACATTTACTAAGTTCAATAAGTAAAATCAATAACACAGATGGTCCAATTTATTCATAACAGCTCAGTAAAAGGTCATGACTTTAGCAATATCATTCTGAGATATATATTATAATAAATATATTGTAATAAGCAATATAATTGTGCCTGCTAAGGAGTAGGCATGGGGCTGTGGGTGGAACGAGTGTCTGTAGTGACAGTAAGGGCACATTGGTGGTGGGACTGGTGTTGGAATATTGAATACCTGAAAACCTGTATTGTGAACAACTTTGTTAATCATAGTGTTTAAATAAAGTTTTTTTAAAAAAGAACATCCAACAGACCTACTCTCCAATATACACTGGAGGATCCACCTGAGTGAATGGGCCTTCTCTGTGAGTCCTCTTTGGTTTTATTGCTCTAAAAAGTTGCCAGGCTGGACTCATACCCATGACTGTCTCTCAGGCTCTTTATTCCTTTTTCACTTTGTGTCTCACACTTGAAGATGCCAAGTGTTTATGTCATTTCTGAGAATTCAATAAACTGCATTATGGGGGAGGAGAGGAGGAGAACACGTAGAGACAAAAATCTGCTATTTTCACATGAATGCTTTAGGCAGTCAACCATGCTGGAGAGTGAAATGTGTGGAAAAGTACGGGGTGAATAAAGAGGGCTCTGGTGAAAATGATGAGCCTTTTAGCGCCTGTAGCTACACAAGAGGAACTGCCGAGCCGGTGGGGCAGCCGCTGCAGTGTGAGTGGAATGGCTTCTGTCCTAGGGTGCCGACTTCCAGGTGGTGTTTGGGTGCAGGAACTCATGGTGATTTAACAAAAGACCGAACCTGCTGAACCGTCTCTCTGGCCCACTAGGGTGAGATTTTCGTTAATGTTGATGAATCATTACTGATACGTGGTCATTAACTGGAATCTGTATTTTTCATTAGATTTGTTCTTAGTCTTGTTATTTATGGGGTTTGGGTAAAACCATAATGACATGTCCCCATCATTAAGGCACCAGCCAGAATAACAGTCTCATTTTCCTCAATATCCTATGTGAATAGTTTCCTTCAATCTATCTATGTGAAGCAAGCATGGGAAGGGGTGGCCTGTGTGCAGGCACATTTCTGTTCATTCAAAGATGCTGCTGAGACATATTTGCACACTTGGCTCACAGTGGAGGAGAAGGGCGAATGGAGCACAGTCTGGTGAGTCCATGTCAGGTGGTGTCATCTCAGATCCACGGAAGAGAGAATCAGGAAGGAACTAGGTCCAAGCTCAGATCCCACCTAGCTGTGTGGCTAGAACGTTAGAGAAGAGTTAGCTAACTCTTGCTTCCCAGGAAAGATCATGATGGCAGCACAGAAGCTGATAAACTGACACCTTAGACAGTATCTGGCGTTCTTCCACCGTTCCATAATGCCTCTTCCTCTTCAGCTCCAACTAATAATACTTTGAATTATGGTGAAAATTTATTTTGTTTCTTTGATTCACATTCAGCAATACTCAGAGTTTACTCCTGGCTCTGTGCTCAGGGTTTACTCCTGGTGGTGCTCAAGGAGCTATATATGTTGATTAGGATAGAACCAATGTCAGCTAAATGCAAGGTCTTAGACCCTGTACTAACCCTCTGGACTAGAATGAGACTTTTAAAAATATTGATGAAACATTATTGATATATTTTTATTAATTGAAGTTCATATTTTTTCATTAGGCTTTGCTTTTGGTTTTGTTCTAAATGTGGATTTGGGTAAACCATGATATGTACCCATCATTATTGTTTCAGATAGAATAAGTTTCATTTTCCTGATTACTCCCATAGCCCACCTATGAGTTACTCCACCCCTAGCCAGTCTGAAGGTGTGTGGTTGTGTGGTGGTGGTGGTAGTGTCTCCCCTGATTTAGTTAACAATCCCTTGGAACCTATATACTTCCACTCCTGGAACATTTTTGGCAAATGCACTCACTGTGCCTGCTTCAGGTATGGTATGCACAAGCAGGCTGCACACAGCTGCTGGGAGTCGCTAGCTGGGTCTGGGACACTGGACCTGAGTCCAGAGTATTAGAGCTGATGACCACAGTGCTCTGATCTTGAGTGCATGTCCCCCTTCCTCATGTAGCCTTTAGACTGGACTGGAGTGCTCTTCTGGCCAGCTGGAGTGAATGGGAATGGAGGCAGGTTCTATGCCTGACACATCCTATCTTCCCACATGCTGCCTCTTCTCACAAGGGCTCTTACCTTCTGGTCCTGTTTACAAACCACTTTAAGTGACAGATGACAGAGTAAAAGAGGGATGGTAGGTTTTAGTGCACTGATCCCATTGAGGCAAGAGTGGGACTGCCTGCACTGTGTATCTTGCGGGCTCACCCCTGTCGTCCCCAGCCCCACCCTGCTTCTGGCTCCCGCAGTTCTGGGCTGCATGCCCACTGCTAGGTGTGAACTCAGAGCTCAGCCATGCCTTCCACCCTCCTGCAGGTGTCCTGCCCAGAAGTTCTTTGTGATGTTTTCTGAGCACAACTCTAGTCAGTGGGTGCGGCAGAGAGGCTATGGGGCTAAGTAGGAACTCAGGGGATTCCATGTAATGAAACACATCAATAAAACACATCAAGAAAATGTGATCTGTGTGTTCTGTTTCCATTTAGAAAAATGTCGACCCTACACATGGAAAAAGAGATTTGAGTCTAAAAGAGCAGGCTTCAGCTATCTGGAAGCTTCTCAACATGAAGTGACCTGTCACACAGGAGCAGCATTGATGTGTCCAGAGCAGGAGCAGGGAGGTCTCCCTTGGTCTCTCTCTACTGTAACCCAGGCCTGGGTCTGATTGGGTAGCTTGGGGATCCCACAGTCTGTTTGCAGATGTGGTGAGACCCTGGGGAGATGTCCTCCAGCTTTGAACCTAGTTTCAGGGCATGCCTGGCAGAGGGCTATATAATACAGAAGAGCTGAAAAAGCCAGCAGTGGCAGAGCATGGTATTTAACGGTGGGTTACCTGGGAGCGCGGCTGCCCATTATTGCCTTTCTCTCCAGAGTGTCCTGGCAAGGTGATTAAACCTCTGAGAGGCAGTCACTTTCCCAAATGAAAAGTCATGTAAGGACTAGAAAGAGTCTGAGAAAGCAAGGAGATACTTATCGGGTTTGTGCAATGGGTGAACTCTTTCCTTTCTTAGCTCAATGACTTAGTAATGGCCTTCTTCACGGTAGAGTGAGATAATTTCATTTTTCATCCTGAAAGTGTACCGTGAGGAGTGACTCCTTGTCTCATCCCCATCAGCACAGGCAGGAGAAAGCTTTGAGACAGCAGACGCAGGGGCCCTGCAAGCCAGCCAGGACAGCCTTGCCGCATGTTGGACACTCCTGTCACTGTCCCTGGGGATAGGACAACAGCTCGACCCTGGCAGATGCTGGGCATTGGCACCGGAGGCTTTGTGCAGAACTGGACTGGCCCACAAGTGAGGGCCCCTACAGTCTAGAGGGAGTGCCCAGCTGGTTGCTGGCCGATGGACCGACTAGGAGCCAGTGTGGGGCCTCCCTCCTCCCCTTCTCCCACCCTGTATGATGGGGACTGGATGGAAATTTCCCAGATGAGGGTGGAGTAGTATCTCCATTTTCATAAGGCTGGTAATGTTCTTCCACCTTTTCAATTCTTTATGGAGACCAAAGCCAGGGTACTGTCCAATTGCTCAGGCTCCAGAAAGGTCACTTGGATTTCTTCCTGGACAAGGCACATTTTCATTTTTCCCTATTTAATCACTTAGACAACTACAAATATTGATAAGAGCCTTGTACCCCAGAACTATAGGATTGGTAGGGGTACAGGTAGCTTATGAGCTAAAAGAGGAAAAGCAACCTTTATAAGCAACACAAAAGCAGAAGAAAAATAGAGGCTGGTGCCCCAATCTGCAGCCCAGGAGCCCAAAGTGAGACGTGCCTTTGAGTCCTGTAGCTAGGAACTCTTCTGGGAGATTTGAGGGATGTACAGATTTGAGGTGAAGCTGGGTGAGGCAGGAAGGAAGTAAAGGAAACTTGTCTGGCATGTGCATCCAACTCTAGCATATTCACTACTTAATCCATGTCTTTCCCCTCCTCTACCAGCCCTTGTAAGTCTTCTTTTCTCTTTTTCTGGGTTTTACTTCTTTGTTCTATCAATAATAAATGGAAAGGGTGGGGAGATGTGGTTCAAAGACCTGAGGTACGCCTGCAGGCTGCATGAGGCCCTGGAGTTGGGGTCCACAGACACTTTCGCCCCTAAGCATCACCCTGTATGGATGCATGAGACAATTTGGGCCCCTGACACGCTCCGGTCCCCCTAAGCACCACCCTGTGTGGAATCTGGTGTCCCCTGCACCGCTAAGTCACTGTAGCCATCTTCATCATTTACATGAGCATTCACCCATCGGGTGCACAAAACTGGAGCTGAGTGATATAACCAGGGAGAGTATCCCAGGTCTCTTTGCACCACTCTTGGAAGATGTCCCAGATAAGCTTAAAAATATGGGATTTATGCTCAAACGCTTTTATTAGATGCCTGGTTTATCAAACATGAGAAAGAGAAAGCATATGGTACATTATGCCCATTTAAGAGAAAAAAAGGGCCAGAAGATAGTAAGGGGACGCCAGGCACTTGCCTTCCATGAGGTTGACCCCTGGTCTCCATTCCCAGCTATTGCATATGGTCCTTGGACTTCCACCATGATTGATTCCTGAGCTTGGTTTGCGTTGCAACCTATCCCTCCCACAATAAAAATAGGAACAGTAAAAGCTCAGGGTGAGAATCCACAGAGTTTCACTAGGGACACCAGGTTTTCAAGTGGTTACACGTAAGATGAGGGGCAATTTACTCACCCAGCTATTGCCTTGGCGGGTAGCCTAGCAGCTTTATAGGACCTGGTTTGGGGCCCCATGTTATGAACATGACTTGACTCCCAGGTCCATTGTTAGGGGGGAACTCCTGCCCAGGTCCCGAGACATGCTGGGAAATGAGTTCCAGCCTTCTACCTCCGCTTGGTGGGTAATGAAGACTCAGGGAATCCAATGCAGTTTTTTAAAATGCTTTTCTTCGTTCCATATTTTTCTAAACAGCTCACTGCTGAACAACAAATGGGTCATAGAAGAAATCAAACAGGAAATCAAAAAGATTCTTAGAAACAAATGACACCGAAGTATTCAAACTATCAGAACTTGTGGGCACAGCAAAAGCTGTATGGAGGAAAGATTCCTAGCTCTGCATGCATTCATCAGAAAAGAAGAAAGGGCCCATATAAATAACCTGACCTCACAGCTGAAAATATTAGAAAAAGAGCAACAAGGGAGCCCAACCTTGGCAAGAAGGAAGAAAATAGTGAAACTTAGGAGGAAATCAATGACCGCAAACCAAAAAACAACTCGGAGATTAATGAAACCAAGAGCTGGTTTTTTTGAAAAATAAAACAAGATCGAATGCCACTGGCAAGACTTGTAAGGACAGGTGCGAGAGAACCTAAAATAAACAGAATCAGAAAATGAAAATGGTGACATCACAACAGAAAAAACAGTAAATAAAAAGATCATCGAGGTTATTTTGAGAACCTGTGCGCCACAAAACATGAGAACCTAGAAGGAAATGGATAAATTCCTGAAGTCCCATAACCTCCCACATTGGAACAAGAAGGCCTCCAATACCTCAAATAAGCCTATCTACCATCGGGGAAATTGAAACAGTAATTTAAAAAGTCTGCCCAAACACAAAGAAGCCCAGGTCCAGATGAGTTCACTTGGCGAATTCTACCAAACCTTTAAGGAGGGACCTATACTGCCAGTCCTGTTCAAGCTCTTCCAGGAAATAGAAGAAACAGAAACACTCCCAAACAGCTTCTACGAGGGCATATCACCCTGATACCCCCAAAGCAGGGAGAGACAATACAAAGGAAGGAAAATACAGACTAATCTCTCTTGAACACAGATGCTAAAGATCTTCAACAAAATACTAGCAAACAGAATCAAAAGACTCATCAAAAGATCGTACATCATGACCACGTAGGATTCATCCCGGAATGACAAGGATGGTTCAACATTCGCAAATCAATCAACATAATACATCACATCAATAAGAGAAAAAATAAAAACCATATGGTCCTATCGATAGATGCAGAAAAAGCATTTGACAAGATCCAGCACCCATTCATGATTAAAACCCTCCAGAAAATGGGAACTTAGATGGTAGCTTCCTCAAGATAAAGTCAAAGTCATCTACCAAAAGCCCGCGTAGTATCATTCTCAATGGGGGGGAAAAATTTGAAAGCCTTCCCCTTAAGATCAGGAACACGACAAGGTTGCCCTCTCTCCCCACTCTTCTTTATTCAATATAGTACTGGAGGTACTTCCGCCATAGTAATCAGAGAAGAAAAAGGGACACATTAAGGGTACCCCAGATAGGCAAGAAGAAATCTAAGCTAACATTATTTGCAGATGACATGATATTAGGCTGTCAAGAGAACCCTAAACTCTCGACCAAAAACTCTGAGAAACATAGATAGGTATAGTATGGCAGGAGCACAAAATCAATACCCAAAAGTCGGGGTGGCTTCTTCCAACACAAATAATAACGAAGGAGAGAAGAAAGGGATAGTAAGAAATTGATTCCATATCCCAATTCTGCCACAGGAATCCAAAATGCCACCTAGGAATCAGCTTAACAAAGTGTGTAAAGCCTGGGATCTATACAAAGAGAACTACGAGACGCTTCCGAAATAAAAGAGGACATTCAGAGAAAATGGAAACACACTCCCTGCTCATGGATGTGGGAGACCAACATTGTTAAGATGAAAGTAATACTCCCTAGAGCGCTGGTATGATTTCAATGCGGGTTCCTATAAGGATTCCCATGACATTCTTAAAGAAATTGACCAGAACACTTCAAGAAATCCATATGGAATAATAAGCCCCCACGGATACGCTAAAGCAAACCTTGGGGAAGAAGAAGATGGGAGGCATCACCTTTTCCAACCCTCAAACTTAATACAAACAGCCGTAATTAAAACAGCGTGGTACTCGGAACAAAAACAGGACCGGTGGACCCTATGTGAATAGAGTTGGAGTATCCTGACACCCACCCTCAAAGACACATGATCAGTTAATCTTTTTGATAAAGGTGCAAAGAGTCCAAACCTGGAGTAAGGGAAAGCCTCTTCAACAAGTGGTGCTGGGAAAACTGGACAGCTACATGTAAAACATGAATTTGGAACCTGTGTCTAACACCTTGCACAAAAATCAGTTCAAAATGGATTAAAGATCTCAATGTCAGACCTGAATCCACAAAGTATGTTGAAAGAAAATATAGGAAAAACCCTCCACGCATCGATTAAAAAGACATCTTCAAAGGTGAAGCACCATTAGCAAAGCAACTAGAAGAAAATATAAATATATGGGACTACATGAAACTGAAGAGCTTCTGCACCTCGAAAGAAACAGGTGACCAAGATAGAAAGACAGTCGACGGAATGGGAAAGAATATTTCCACCCAATACCCATCTGATAAGGGGTTAATATCCAAGGATATATCAGGTACTGGTACAGCTATATAAAAAAAAACAGCCAACCCCATTAGAAAATGGGGAGAGGAGATGAAAGAAACTTTGACAAGGAAGAAATCCCAATGGCCAAAAGGCATATGAAAAAATGCTCATCATCACTAATCATCAGAGATGCAAATCAAAACAACAATGAGATATCACCTCACACCACAGAGAATGGCCCATATCCAAAAGGGTAAAAAGCAACTAAGTGCTGGCGTGATGTGGGGAAAAAGGGGACTCTCCTACACTGTTGGTGGGAATGCCGAACTTGTACAACCTTTTTTGGAAAACAATATGGACATTCCTCCAAAGACTAGAAATTGAGCTCCCCTTTGACCCAGCCATACCGCTCCTGGGAATATACCCTGGAAAGCCAAAAACGAACGGAAACACAATCCGCGACTTTTATTTTCATAGCAGCACTGTTCACAATAGCCAAAACTCTGGAAAACAAACCAGTATGCCCGAGAACTGATGACTGGATAAAGAAACTGTGGTACATCTACACGATGGAATACTATGCAGCCGTCTGAAAAAAATGAAGTTATGAAATTTTGCTATAAAATGGATGGATATGGAAAGAATCATGTTGAGTGAAATTAGTCAGAAGGAAAGGGAGAGACATAGAAAAATGACTGCATTTATTTTGCATGGCATAAATATACTCAGGTGGATCTTTACAAAAGTGGAAATTACCACAAGCTGGGTGGGAGTCAGAGGTTGGTTTAGATAGAGAAAGGAAACATGAGTGGAATAAATGTCCAAAGTTCTGATGCTAACATAGAACTGAGCATTAAGTGACAGACAAAAATGCAAATGATGGCTTCTAAGTGTAACTAAGTGCAACCTACAATGTGTGGGAGAAGGAGGAGAGAGAGAGGGAGAGGAGAGGAGATAAAGAACCTGCCATTTAGGCGGGATGGGGGGGGGGGGAATTGGGGACATTGGTGGTGGGAAATGGGCACTGGTGGAGGGGGGTTCTGGAACACTGTGTGACCGAAAACCCCAAGTGTGAACAACGCTGTAATTGTATATCTCACGGTGGTATAATAAAATGTTTAAAAAAAAAAAAAAAAAAAAATAAATGCTTTACTTATCAAGCAGGTTCAGGCATACAAAT
>JAJIBD010024049.1:0-52500 GCA_021461705.1 Cryptotis parvus
AGCTGTTGAAGAAAACATAGGAAAAACCCTCCCACGACATTGAAGCTAAAGGCATCTTAAAAGGTGAAACATCATTAACAAAGCAACTAAAAGAAAAGATAAACATATGGTACTGCATGAAACTAAAGAGCTTCTGCACCTCAAAAAGAAACAGTGACCAAGATAGAAAGACAGTCCACAGAATTGGAAAGAATATTCACCCAATATCCATCTGATAAGTGGTTAATATCCAGTATATATCAGGCACTGGTACAGCTATATAAGAAGAAAACAGCCAACCCCATTAAAAAGCGGGAGATGAGGTTAACAGAAACTTTGACAAGGAAGAAATTTGAATGGCCAAAAGGCATATGAAAAAATGATCATCATCACTAATCATCAGAGAGATGCAAATCAAAACAACAATGACATATCATCTCACACCACAGAGACTGGCCCATATCCAAAAGGGTAAAAGCAACAAGTGCTGGCGTGGATGTGGGGGAAAGGGGACTCTCATACATTGTTGGTGGGAATGTCGGACTTGTACAACCTTTCTGGAAAACAATATGGACATTCCTCCAAAGACTAGAAATTGAGCTCCCTTTTGACCCAGCCATACCACTCCTGGGAATATACCCTGGGAAGCCAAAAACACACAGCGGAAACACAATCCGCACTTTTATTTTCATAGCAGCACTATTCACAATAGCCAGAACCTGGAAACAACCAGTATGCCCGAGAACTGATGACTGGATAAAGAACCTGTGGTACATCTACACAATGGAATACTATGCAGCTGTTAGGAAAAATGAAGTTATGAAATTTGCCTATAAATGGATGGACATGGAGAGAATCATGTTGAGTGAAATTAGTCAGAAGGAGAGAGACATAGAATGACTGCATTTATTTGCATGAAATAAATATATCATGTGTTCTTACCAAAAGTGGAAATTACACGCAAACATGTGGGAGTCAAAGGTTAGGTAAGACAGAGAAGGGAACATGTGTGAATAAATGTCGAAAGGTCTGATACCAACATAGAACTGACATTAAATACAGGCCAAAAATTGCACATGATGGTTTCTAAGTGTATGTAGTGCAACCCCACAATGTGTAAGAGAAGGAAAAGAGAGAGAGGAGAGAGAAAAGAGATAAAGAACTGCCATTTAGGCAGGCTATGGGAGGGGGATGGAATTGGGGACATTGGTGGTGGGAAATGGGCATCGGTGGAGGGTAGGGTGCTGGAACACTATGTAACTGAAACCTCTAAACATGAGCAACGTTTTAATTGTATATCTCACTGTGGTATAATAAAATGTTTAATAAAAAAAGTGAATTTGGACCTCTGTTTAACACCATGCACAAAAATCAGATCAAAATGGATTAAAGATCTCAACATCAGACCTGAATCCAAAAAGTATGTTGAAGAAAACATAGGAAAAACCCTCCACGACATTGAAGCTAAAGGCATCTTCAAAGATGAAACACCAATAACAAAGCAACTAGAAGCAAAGATAAACATACGGGACTACAGGAAACTAAAAATCTTCTGCACCTCAAAAGAAACAGTGACCAAGATACAAAGAGGTCACAGAATGGGAAAGAATATTTCACCCAATACCCATCTGATAAGAGATTAATATCCAGGATATATCAGCCCGTCTTTTAAGGTGGTTTTGAGTCCATGAAGCTCCTGAGCTGTTGTTTATCCAGGAAGCTGTGTATCTGTTCTTTAAATCTGAATGAGAGTTTATCTGGTAAAGAACTGTTTACCAGAATAAACTCTCATTCTTCACAATAAATTCTTCACAAATGCTGGTTGACTTTGAACGAGAATGTGGAAAAATAGATCTACAGCTGAATCTCAACAAAACTATGTTCATGAAAAATGAGCTAGTTACAGAGGCCCCATTCACTCTCAATGGAACAAACATCTCTGAATGCAGCAGTTATGTGTACCTAGGTTGAGAAGTCAACATGATGAACGACCTAAAACCTGAGCTGCGCAGGAGGAAGAGAGCAGCATGGAATGCCTTCCAAAGCATCGAAGAAATAGCTAAAAGGACAAAGGACCTCTGGCTCCAGGCACATCTCTTCAACTCCACCATTCTCCCTGCATTAACATACACCTTCCAGAGACCTGGGCCCTATGAAAGCAGGATGAGAATGTTATTTGGGTCTCCCAAAGAGGAATTGAAAGAGCTGCGCTTGGAATCTCACGCCTCACTCAAGTGAAAGAAGGAATCCAGAGCTCCAACCTCCGTCGCTGTTCCAGAGTCAGGGGCGCTGTCTCGTTTTCCAAGGCATCGAAAATCAGATGGGCTGGACATGTAATGCGATTTGGAGACGACCACTGGACTAGAGCCGTTACTGACTGGATCCCATGGGATGTCAAAAGATCATGTGGCCGCCCACCTACAAGATGGTCAGACTTCTTCGTCAAGACCCTGAGACGAATGGTTTGAGGCCTTGGTATTCCTGAAGCAACCAGATGCCATTGGGCTACACTGGCACGTGATAGGGAAAAATGGATATGTTACTGGTGCCCGCTCGAGCAAATCGATGAATAATGGGATGTCAAGTGATCAAGTGATCAAAGAATTCTTAGCCACCTGCCTGGGCCAGCCACACCCCCAGGGAGGGTACCTGAGGGAGGTATCCTGGGGTTTAGGTTCAAAGTGTGTATTTCCTCTGCCGCTCGGAATTGTGGGCATTGTAGTTTTGGTTTCTTTCCCTACCGTGTGGCTGCAATGGCTCTGGGGCTGTCTGAGGCCAGCTTCTCTGCTGCTTTCGCCATGTGACCCTCCCCTAATTTTTGGAATATTGTTTTCCTGTTGTAAAAATGTACGTGTCAGCATCTAAATATGCTAGAGGATCAGCATAGAACCATGATCATCTAGCTAATTCTCAATGTGCCCATAGTAGAAAGAGAGCACACAGAGATGACGGTGGTGCCCAGGGTAGCCCGGTGCCCATATCCCAGAGAACCAGCAGTATGTGAGTACAAGTAGCACTGGGTCCAAGTTTGTAAGCACTAGTCATCACAGCAGCAAAGAGAGAAGTGAGAAGAAGTTTCAGAGAAAGGATTCATGGAAGACAGAACTCTATAGGGCATGGTAGCTTCCTTAGATTCTATACCAATTTGCATTCTTTCCTCTGATGGACTATTTGAATGGACCAGCACAAGCAGCACAGGCAGGCTGGGGTGGAGGTCCCGGAGCAGTAGAAGACTCCTGGCATCTGGTTTCCTGCTCTCACCAGTCAGCAACATTCCCTCAATTAGCAGCATATGAGGAGTTCAGGTGCACTGCAAGAGCCAATGGCTGGGCCAAGAATCTACAGTGTGGCTTCTTTTCATCACTGTCCAGCAAGCACAGTATTCTGGGACAAAAAGAACTCAGGGAAGCCACGAGGCTACTGCCATGACACAAGGCAGGATTTCGTGCTGGCATTTCTGTCCTCCACAAATGATCGCGAGTCACTGAAATGCTGCATGTTAGCACGGTCTGTTTTATAAGGCTGTTCCCTCATTCCTGTTATGCTCAACTTTGAGCTGGAGTGAAACCCAGTGTGTCAGTGTGGCTGTGGGAAGCCAGTGATTACAGGCTGCGTGAGCAGTGATGCCCAGTCAGAGGCTGGTGGCTTGTTAGAAAAGGAACACCCTCAGCTTTGCTTTGAGCTATTAATTAGCCAACCAGTCATTAACTGCTGCTAACAATTGATTTAGAAGAAATTATTGCCTAAATAGCAGGAGGTATTTAAGAGGAAAATAAATTAAAACAAAGAACTGCTGGATCCTAAGAAAAAAATAGGAGTTCTTGAAATACAGAGAGAGAGGCTGCCAGCCTCTGTAATTACCAAGTGATAAACAGTCATTGGGAAGCACATTCCCTTAGTTCATTTTTCCAGAAATAGTGATAGTGTCTTCAAATCCACTGCTGCCTTGGCAGATTGAATTCCCTAAACTGCATGATGCCAAGCATAATGCAAGAGGTGAATTGTCACCTAAATGGGGAACCCAGCTTTGATGTGGAAGGTGACACCAGTGACATGGCAAGGGGTGAGGGAAATGCTGTTTACAGACAGAATTTAAAATAGACAACACAGAGCAGTTCCACGTCCACTACAGTATGCTGGATTGAACGATCTGTTCAGCACCATCTGTTGAGACCTTTCTTCCTTTGTCCAGAGGCAAGGACTGATCTTTCCCTAGTTCTTACCTGTGCCTTTGGGAGAGGGATTTACTGCTTCTGAGGTAAAGCAGCAGCGGGGAAGTAATCATAACAGACTAAAGAAAGCCTTCAGTTCTTGAGTGAACTGTTTCTCCTTACTGAAATAAGCTTTAGGCATACCCAGAGCCAGTAATCCCAGTCATGTTTTTAGCCAAAAGCAAGATTATAATCAAGTTCATTGAGCATGTGCTCTATAGAATCAGTGAAAGAGGTCTTTCCCTTTTCCTTTCTGAATTGCTGAATGGCCAAGACCTTAAGAGCAGTTCTGATAATGTGAGTGTCAGGCTAAACTTCAAGATGCTTATTTTGTTCACATATTCTATAAGAAAAGCCTGTCTTCTGAAATCTTATAATAGAACTCTGTGAGTAGATTTTAGGGTGAATGTTTAATGCCATAAGAGGTCATTTCTTTGGGGAGTTCCTATCTTAATTTTTCAAGCATCTGAGACTACTGACATTTACCAGACAAGAATTATAAATATACATATAAACAGTAAAAAGGTTCATCCAGGCCAAACTGCTTCTAGCAGACCAGGCAAGATAGTGCCTGGAGCCATGAATATGTGCTACAGAGACAAAGGGAAGTGGGTGGATGCCAGGAACCTCCAGTTTTCACCAACATCTGTGTCCTGCACACAGAGGTTCTACTCATACACAAGCATCCATGCTGAGGACTGTAGGGCCAGCAGCAGAGCCAGGCCACTGTGTGTCAAGGTCCAATGCATGACACAGGCTTCACCATGCCATTTTGGACTGTCATTCATATAAATTGGAAGCTAGATCTAATTCTTAACTGCTTTTAGGTGAGCTCTCTTTGCTATGAAGATTCCTACTTTATTATTCTCAGCAATCTCCAATGTTTTGTTTGACTTTGAGCAGGAATTTCACTCTCTGTAGTGTGCCTTGAAGTTCACCTGCAGTTGGGTTTTGTAATGTTGATCAGAGGAACTCAAGAGTGTGTCAAAATTGTCTTCTGCGCCCATCTTGTCTCCTTAGGTTCCAATCAGCATATGCCCTGCATGTTCAGAGCATCCTCCACCATACTGAGTAATCTCTTCTGGGTCCCAGAAATTTTTTTTACTCATTTATAGATTTTTATTTTCAGTTTAAGAGTTTTGTTGACTTTAAGTTTAAATTTCAGTAAGTGCATTAAATGTTTTTATTTCAGTAGCTTTGTTTTAATCGGGAGTGCATTTTTTCTGTCTTTCAATATCTCTTCATTAACCATTTGCCTTTTCCCTTTGCCAATGGGGGATATATCTGGTGAAGTGCATGGGCTCTTCCCAGCTTGGTGCTGGGGGTTGATCCTGGGAATCCAGGCTTGCAGAACTAAATAAACTCCAGCCTTGTGCCTTCCAGCGGGAGCATCTGCTTGAACAGCCAGCTCCACATCTCCACCATATTTGAATTTGATTCTCTTCAGACTGTTGCTTATTTTATTTACCTTTTATTGTATTTTAAAGTTTTTGGTTGGAAGTCATGCTTGATGTAATTGAGTAGGAAAACTGGGAGATACTGTCTCTCAGATATGTGGTACAGTGTGGGGAAAAGGCATCCTCAGTCAGGTGAGTGGGTCTACTCTATGTGGCCTCGTGGTTCTTCTCCACTCTCCTTGGGAATGGGATGACACTGACTGACTGCTGTGGGATGTGTCCCATACCTGAGGTGGACAGGACAGCGCTGGCTGACTGAAGTGGCTGTGTCCCTTTCCCTAGGTGAACAAGACAACGCTGGCTGACTGTGGTGGAAATCTAACTTTCCTGAGGTGGACAGGCTCTACCAGGGCATTTCAGTCTATTAGTCTGAGTTCCTGAGAGCAGGCCTAGGAAGCAGAGTAGAACATTCTGGTGTATTTCCGTGGGTCCTCCTCTCCCTGTCCCAGGGCTGGAGCAGAACCTCCCTGTCCCGGGGGGGGGGCAGGAGCAGATCCTGTCCCTGTCCCAGGGAGCGCGTGTGGACCCTCCTCATCCTGGCAGCAGGAATGGATCCTCCCATCTTAGGGACAGTGGAGTGGATCTTCTTCCTGCTCAAGGGGCTGGAGTGGATTCTCCCTGGGCTAGAGTGGAGCCTGTTCATCCTAGAGCAGTAGAGACTCTCAGATCTCTGCATAAAAGGTGTTTGCCCCTTCCAGCGCTATTTTGATTTTGTTTGTTCAGCTTTCTACCAGTTATGGCGAGTGATGACTTCCAAGCTTCTTTCTTATACTAGGCTGAAAATTAGAAATCCTTGATTTTATTTTTAACATGAAAAGTGGCTATTATAGTTTGAGTTAATAAAACATGTTTGATAGCTTTCTGAGTTTATTTTTCCTTGTTGATTGTTAAATTTGCTGATTTAGTTTTTAATTTCCATGGATAGCATTCTCTTGTTTCATGATGTCCCTCTGGGCTCAACTTTCCTTTTGCTAAAGTACATCCCTTAATTAATTTTTTAATTAAGAGACTGTGGGTGGTAAAAATCCCTGAATTTCTTTTAACATCTAAAAATACCTTTATTTTCCTTGAGAATACTTGGCATCACTCTGGGGACAGCTAAGTCTGCAGTGTGCTGTGCCTTCCCCCAGGCACGTGCTTTCTTCCTGTCAGCAGTGCCCATCCATGAACTGGACAGCCCAGTGTCGAGTCAACTTGCCCTGACTTAACTCACACAGAACTGGGCCCTAGTTCTAGGTGTGATGTGACTGCCACAGAGATACAAAGGCTGGTTCTTTTTCTGACTATTTGATTTCCTGTTTGACCAGAGGGCATTTAGAACCTTCTCATGGATGTGAGAAATGGGTACTCAAAAGCGCACAGATAGTTACTTCCTGTTGACTTCTGTTTATCCCTGGCTACCTTCTCATCTGTGGGCTCTCCTCTGACTTCCCCAGCAAGCTTACTGCCAACTCTTATACTCCTTATACTTTTATTACCTCCAGCAGTGTTTCCCAAAGTGGGCTGCCCACCCCTTGGGAGGTATGCTGGGAACATGGACTAGTGAGCAGGACCATTCTGGCTAAGGCAACAGATTCCATGGAGTGTTAGGGCAAGTTCATGATCCTTTTGTCTACAGCCTACACTGTCTGATAAAGTTTCTGTTCTGACATATCTGTCCTACCTACATATTTCTAGGCACTTAAGATAGACTCCACGACTGAAGCACTGAATTTAATTTAAACAGTGACACAAATCAGATTTTGAACTCTTTTCAAAGCAGAGAAGAGTGGTCTGATTCCTCCGTGGCCAGTCACTGGGTCAGCAGTGGACATGAGTGTTAAACGAAGGCATCAATACATCTAGAGCAACTAACAATGATTATTTCTGGAGAGGTACTTAACTAATCAAGAGAATCCTTGACTACTTTAGCAGAAAGTAAACTTCTAGTTCGATTTAATCAATGTCATTGATTTACACACAAAAGTACTGGCTTGGAAAGTCCACAGAAATGTGGTTATGCCAGCTGGGTCCAATCTTTATGGCCTTATTCTGAAACTATTATTGCAGCTGTCTAAACCTCTGCGTGGAGTCTCCTGATTAGAAATGATTTCTGGCATAAAGTGCTATGGAGCCTCCTCATACAGCCTCAGCTGTTCTGTCTAGAAATGACTCTTCTTACCTGCTTAATTAGTAGAGGTATTTGAACTTTATTTCGTGCCAGAGCACCAAATCTTTTGACTGCCCTTTTCATTTTCATGCAGAAAGCCATAGGAAGAGCTAGGATCAGAAATAAGAGTTTATTTTGGGGAGGAGGGGACGCACACCCACCAGTGTGGATGTGTGCTCAGCCATTGAGTTGTCTCAAATCCAAGGAGCCTCTCAGGCAAGCTATAGATTGACTCTGGTAACTTTTAATTCTATCAAAATGGTGGTACAGAATGGAATGCAACCAGAAGGGCAGGCAACAGACAGTGAGTGGATCACGTGGCCCATGGATCCAAGTGTCCAGGCTGGCCTTTCTCCTGCTTGTCAATATATGAGGGTTTCATGTCTAAAGATCAAGCTATTGTTCTCTCTTGAGTCCTTTGATGATTCTGCCCCCACAGGTGAGTGTACTCTCTCTCTCTCTTATCTGTCTCTCTCAGGCATGAAGGTAGTTTCTGAGTATCTTCCCTCATGGCGATCTCTTCTCAGGTGCCCCCAGGGTGTGCACTTAGTGCTGAACTAGTCTGTGACTCCCAGAGTAAGAACATTGGTGCTGATGTGAGAGCAGTGAGGAGCAAGGGGTCTGAGTAGCCTGTGGCTTGGCCACTTTGTCAGGATTGCCTGCAAGTATGTAGTGGGAGTTGAGCAAGAAATGCTCTGGGTAGTGGTCCTGTTAAGGGTAATGAGAGCTCTTCACCAAGTTCTCAAAAAATCCAAGCTCCTGGTATAGAAATCTAATAAACAGCTTTTCCTTCCCTAAAAGCTGTTTCTTTGAAGTGATGAACTGTTGCCCAACATTTAATTTTGTAAAAATATTGAGTGATCAGTGTATAGATAAATCACTTCCAGATATTTGGCAGGAATTTATCTATGAATACAGTGAGTTAAAAATTAGGAAATAGTGCCTCAAAGCTCACTAACTGTAATAGACTCTTGTTCATAATTACAACCTTCATGATTTTTTGGAAAAATTAAACATTTGTAGGAACTCAGGTGGCAAAATGGAACTGGAAAATCCACTAAACTTGACTTTCACATTGCTCTTTCTTGAAATAATAGGGGGTATTCTTAGAAATAAGACACCAAACTCTGTCATGGTTATATCACCCAGCATATAGTATTTCTTTTTCTTCATTGTTACTACTTTGTTAAATGCTTTTACAGTTTTACTGTACCTCCAACAGTAGTGTTGCATGCATATGATGTTCCAACACCACCTTCCCTATGACCACTGTCCTTAGATGGTCCTTCAATCTTCCCACCTTCCTGCCCCAACTCCCTGCTATCTCATCACCCTAGTTTCATGCCATAGAACAGTTCTCTGTTACTTCTGGTTATTCCCCTTACAATGTTTCTTTACATCCCACAGATGAGAGATCATACTGCGTCTGTCCCTTTTCCTCTGACTGACTTCACTCACCATGATTCCCTCAAGTTCCATCTGTGTAGCAGAAAATTGTATGATTTAGTCTTTCCTTAGAGCTGCATAGTTTTCCACTGTATACGTGCCATAGTTTCTTTAGAAAGTCATCTATTCTTGGACATAGGTTGTTTCCAGATTTTAGGTATTATGAATGGTGCTGCATCGTGATTTACAGTTATTAATGGTTGAATACATGGATACATGGATACATGAATACATGGTTGAATACAGGCATACAGTGTTCCAACACCATCTCTTCCCTCTAGCAGTATCTACTTCCACCATTGTCATGTGCCGTCATACACCCCCCCTCTCAGTGGCAAGCTTCCTACTGAAGACTAGTTTCATGTTCTTCATTTCTGTTGCCTTTAGACATTGTTCTCCTACCATGTTTCTGTATATCCCACAAATGAGACCATTCTGTACTGTCATCCTCCTTCAGACTCATTTCACTCAATGCCGTACCTCTCAGATCCATCTGTGTAGCATCAAACTATATGAATTCATCTTTTCTTCTGGCCAAATAGTATTCCATTGTGTATATGGACCATAGTTTCTTTTTCTGGTCATCTCTTCTTGGGCTTGAGTTGTTTCCAGTTTGGGGCTGCTGTGAATAGTGTGCTACAATGAACACAGGTGTGCAGATGTCTTTACTGAATTATGTTTTTGTTCCCTTAGGGTATATTCCAAAGAAGTGGAATTACTGGATCACTTGGAAGGTTGATTTGAAAATGCTGTTATAGAATAGCTGCTTTGGTTTGTATCACAGAAAGTGGATTGGGGAGGTGGGGGGTGGTACCCTCAGTGCAGTAGGCAGGGTCCTGGCTGTACAGGCAACTCTGCCTGCCCCTTTCTCTCAGTCAGGATGTACAATGTAACTTTGAAACAGGGTTTTCTCTGAAATTAAAGAGGGAAAAGGTGAGAGAGGGCCATGGAGACAGTGCTGAGATCAGGGCTTGCAGTAACTCTCTACGAGCATCATCTGGAATATTCCCCCTCCCCCCACCCTGAATAAGTGAAAGCCTGTAGTACATGGTATGGGACTCAATGGTTCAGGGCACCCATCCTCCAGGGGTTTCAGTTTTTCCTTACCTTGACCTTATAAACAAACGAAAAAAAATACTTTTGACCTATAGGTGGCAATATTGGTTTTGTTCAAGCCAACCACAAAAAGGGGTCGGTGAGGGAACATACTTTAATATCAGTATAGAAGTGATAGTCCAGCGGGTAGGGCGTTTGCCTTGCATGCGGCTGGCCCGTGCCGGCCCGGGTTCGATCCCCGGCATCCCATATGATCCCCGAGCACCGCCAGGAGTAATTCCTGAGTGCAGAGCCAGGAGTAACCCCTGAGCATTTCCGGGTGTGACCCAAAAGTGGCTAAATCCGAAATCCATCCTTCGAACATATATAGCTGTTACCTGTAAGGTGCCCCCTTGATTCACAATTGTAATTGGGCACACACCTTGTCATCATTTGTCCTGAATGATAGACTCCAATGCTGTCTTTTTTTCAATTTTATTATACCATTTGCCCCCCCAACATGCACTTTGCTTCCTGCCCCTTAAGGTGTTGCAGGTGTGACTGCAGTGCCCTGCTGCGTAGGCAGGTGGCAGATAGGAGAAAAAAATTGTCTACACCCAGGGCTCTGCCCCATGACCCTGGATGATTGATGGTCTGACATAGAAAAAGACTGGGCCCCCTGGGATGAACCCAGAGCCACAGCAGAGTTTGGCACGTTACCGTGGTGTATTCAATATGCCAAAAACAGTAACAATAATGGACCTCATTCATAGCGAATGGAGACGTTACTGGCGCCTGCTCAAGCAAATTGACGAACAACTGGAAGACAAGTGACAAGTGACATTATACCACCATGAGAGATACAGTTACGAAGCTGTTCATGATTGGGTTTCTTCACTGCTGTCTTTTGTCTGCTCATACCAGTCCTTCATGACTAACATCTCTGTTATCCTTTGATGAGTAAGGTCAAATCCAAATCAGATTGTCAATATATAAACAAGTAACTGCATTAGCAATTCAGAGTTTGGGCTCCTGGGCTGTTGGTGGGACGTGTGCTTGCCAGCTGCTGTAGGACTCTGGGAAGGACTCTTATGCAGATAAGACCCGCATATCTGCACTGCAGTTTCAGTAAGAATCTCAGAGCCTGCCCACCTCTTCCCTAAGTCCCGGCCCTCTCCTTGGGGCACTTCAGCTTTCTGTCAAGGACTGTTTGTATCCTCTAAACTCCACCTAACCTTGCCCCAACTACACCAGCATCTTTTTCCATACTGGGAAACTCTAGATTATAATCCCAGGCCAAAAGGTTACTGACTGATGCACTAGGCTTGTAATGAACATTCTCAGCTTGTGTAGCTGAGGCCGTATGGATCAGAAAATGTGACATCTTCATGTTGTTATTTAAAGGCCACTGTGGAAGCAGAAATGTTAGAGGCATCACACCACGATGGTTGACGGGTGGCCTTTGACTATGAGGAGCTAAGACACAAGAGTCTTCCCTGTGAGAGTCTGTTCTCCTCAGCAGGCCTGGATAAGCTGTAGGAGCTACAAGATTTCTGGCTTGGGACATCCCCAACCAGATTGTTGTGTACTCTCTGGCCTACAGCCATGGCACCAGGGCCCGCCCTGGGTGCCACACAGTGACTGGGCCTGTTGACTGCCCAGAACACATGATCACACTACTGTTTAGAATCAGCTGAGACCTACTGTCACAGCACTGGGTGTTTATTACCGAAGCAGGTTTCAAGGGCAAAGGTTCCCCAGGTGGCTATTCCTCAGGTGCCATTGGAGGTGCTAGGTAAACCTTACCCCTACATCATAGGCATAGGTAAAAACCACTTTCTCTAGGGTTAGTGTTTGGTACAATGACTCTAGTAAAAGCAGATGAGCTGAAAAACAATGGCATGAAACTCAGAAGACTATACCTTTCTCATGGAACCTTTAAATCCTCTGAGTGTGGCCATTAACTTAGAGTGATCTGTTGGTCAGGAAAAGAACGCACAAAGCCAGTTCACTAGAATGTGGAATCACCAGGATGAAAAGGGTATAGTTGGTCTCAGGAAAAGCTGGGGAGTGTGTAGGGTGAGGTGTCCTATTTCCACAGATGCCATTAGGCCCATTGTGCCTATCAGGACTGTTAGAACCCCTGCAGGTGGACTCTGGGAATGCTCAACTCAGGGCTCTCCTTGGGTGTCTATGTGATGTAGAAGTGGTGGTCTGATGATGTAGGAGGAGTTGGTAACATAATCCACACCCTGAGCCCTAGGCCTAGTGGCCATAGATGCCAAAGAAGACCCACAGTGCCTCTGATGAGAGAAGATGCCTTTCAGTAGTCAGGAGTTGGGAACAGGAGCCTGAGCCATTGACCCAAGCCTGGGGAAAGAAGACTTAGGGTGATCTTTTGCTACTCCTACAGTGTAGACTCTGCCTACACTTCAGATGTGTGAACTTTTGTTTAAAGATGAATGTATGACAGTATTAGTAAATGTCTCATTTGTTTACCTGTTTTATAAATTCATATATGTAAGGCCATGTAAAAATGTCTTGAACAAAAGGGCTATGAGTGGGAATTCTGAGAAGTGCTGGGCTGTATTATGGGTACCTTGAGAACTGAACCTCCTGTGAACAAGCCCAGTGGAAGCAAATATTCCCTGATGGAAGCAGATATTCCCCTACTATACAGTTATAGTGACTCCTAACTGGTTGGTAAGACCATTGCGATCAAGTCTGTAAATGGGGACCAGAGTAGTTCTCAATCCTTTCACAGGTAAAAAGTAAAAGGCACTAACCTTGGCTAGCATGGTTTTCTGAAGAAAGAAAAAAAATGGTCTTGCTTTGAGAGCTTAGATGAAGATCTTTACATTCCCATTTTACCTTATCCCGCTCGTTTTACCTCTTTTATCCCTCACCCTCTTTTCCCTGAAATACATAATAAACAGCTACAAACACTTTTTTAATCTGGTGCCTTCAGTGCATAGAATTTTACAACAGCATTGTTTTTTTATTTTTGTTTTCGGAACATAGAAACAAACTCGCAAGTTCTATAGAAAACTGATGGTCATCCCTTGGCTAATAACTGTACTCAGAGCGTGTTCAAGAAAGCAGCAGGAAGCTTTCTGAAAGGAAATGAGGCTGCCAAAGATATGGACTCCTTCCAGGAGGACTCAAACCCCTCTTGGCCTCCTTCCTTCCACGGAATGCTGCTTTCCCCTCAGCCTCAGATAGATACCTGATGCGTGATGCTTCCCAACTGGTCTGGGCACATGGAGAAATTCAGGGATTGGAACAAAGGACAAATGTGCATGGCGGATGTGCTGAAGGGCTGGAAAGAAATCTGGGAGGGCTTCCCCCTTCCTGTGACACATCGCAGCTCCTAGTAGGAAGTCGGGAGAGGAAACCAGGCAGGCACGCAGATGAGTCCTGAGGGAGGAGCCAGGGGCTTGGAGCCAGCAGCTGCAGAACAATGGGCCCGACAGGCTGTTTGTTTGGTTCCAACAATTTCTCAAACCTGCTAGAGCCAACAGGGTGCCTGCTCTCACTATTTTACTAAAAGTGGAAAGTTTCTGTGCCAAAACATAGTGATCCCTTTCCTGCTGAATAATTAATGTGCCACCCTGCTCTTTCATCTTCCTGTGCTCATAAAAATGAACTTATGATCAAACACACAAAAATGACAGGTATCTGTTGCTGTGTTCATAGTTTTGCTGCTCTTGAGGCTGGGATTTGGGATCCTGAGTGAGGAAGGGTTGCGCTCAGGCATTGTTTTGGCAGCTAGCGTGAAGAGGTGCCACAGGCTTCAGCACCAGGCGGTTCATGCGGCAGCCCTCAGAAACTCCACCTAGAAAAATTTGATCCCTCCCAACATATTTTCCCAGTGCTTTTCACATTTTAACAGAGGCACATGGAATTATATTGTTATTATTATTTGAGGCCACACTCAGCAATGTTCAGCGACCATATATGGTGCTAGGGATTGAGTCAGGGTCAGTCACAGCAAGGGAAACAACCCCCCCCCCCCCCCCCCCCCCTCCCCCTCTGTGCTTCATCTCTCATCCCCACAGGGGATCTTTATATAACAAATCAGGGAATAAAACTGTACAGAATTGTGAAACAGATGACCTGTTTCCTGGCACCAATTTACAAACTTGGACTGTCATTTGAGTGAGAAACCAGTTAGTTCTAGGGCAGCTCTCACCACGTGGCACAGGTTGCAGGGGTACTGAATGGGTGTCTAATGGACTGAGCTGGCACATTACTGAGGGGGAATCTCAATGCTAGCGAGGTGGAAAGTACTGAAAAGGGTGTCTCTGGGCAGAAACCAGGCCTGGAAAAGACAAAAGTTGAGGCAGGTCCTTCCTAGTTTGAGGAAGAGATGGTAGAGGACAGAAATAAGCAAGAACATTTCTATTTAAACTTGCTGCATTGTCATTAAGAATTTATTCTACTGTTCAGATATTTGTTTCCTCAGGGGGTGAATATTTACCTCTTGAATACAATCTGGTATTATATAGACTGTGACCCAGCCTGCTGGTGGAGTTTGGCTTTTCACTATAGCATCACTGGATTCACACATTCAGAAATCTCTTCTTGGGGGTGGTGGTGGTGGTGGTGGTGGTGTGTGTGTGTGTGTGTGTGTGTGTGTGTGTGTGTGTGTGTGCTGCTCTGTGTGAATGCTTTGCCTGTAATACCCTGGTCGGGTGTGTGTGTATATGTGTGTGTGTGTCGCACGCGGCGTGTGTGTGTATGTGTGCGCACGTGCACTGCTGTGTGAATGCTTTGCCTAAAATACCCGTGGTGGTGGTGGTGGTGGTGGTGGTGTGTGTGTGTGTGTTTGTGTGTGTGTGTGTGTGTGTGTGCTGCTGCTGTGTGAATGCTTTGCCTGAAATACCCTGACCTCACCTCAGCTACCTGTCTGACTTGAGTGGTGTGTGAGATAAGGTGGAGATAAGGTGGAGAGAGCAAAGAGAAAGATCAAACAGCCAGTTATTCCAGGCCAGCAAAGCTCATGTTAGACTGGATGCATGAGACATGTCATGCTATTTCTAATTTGTGAAAAGTCCTAAATTTGTTACTTTCTTTGTTCATTACTTATCTAGAAATCAGGCTTCTCATAAGAGTATTCTGCTACTGCTACTCCATCTGTGCTCCCAGGAGCCAGTTGAATTCACCTGGGTGTAATCTGACCCGATGAACATCCATGTTAAGTGAAATGATTTGAGTATGCCAAATAAACGGTTAGCTTATCTGATTACTCTCATTTCTGAGCTTATAAAATTACATTTTCACTTTATCATTTTACCATCTACCCTATTCCTTAAATGGTATTATTTCCCTTAGTTGACTTTTACCTCCTAATGGTATTTTCAGAGAGATTGGTGTGGAATAGTAAGTGTTGAGCTCTTGCAGGTGTGTATGAAAAAATGACATTAGCCGTGTAGACTGCAGCATGAGTGCAAGCAGCTTTGCATTTCTATCCTTGGAAGTGTTTCTTTTCTGACTCCGTAAAAAATTTCTGAAATGACTCCTGTTGGATATTTTTGTTTTGTGGAATGCACTTTTCCAGCTTATGATTTGATGGAAAACTAATGATTTTATCCTATTAAATATGTTTTTATGTCCTTTATATGTTATTTATCCTTAATTCTTTATAATTTTCTTCTTTTAATGGTGGAATTACTTTCTCTCTGAAAAGAATTCTTTCCCTTCTATTTCCCCCTGAATTCTCTCAGTGTCTACTTTATCATCCACCACACATCGATAGATACAGCTTCCTGATGGTGGATTTTTTTGTGGACTTGACTTAAAAATTTGTTTTTCTTTTGTTTCCTAGGACTACCATTGCACCTTGTAGAGAGAAACAACATACAGGATGCCATCAAGCAAAAGCTCTTCACTATAAGTCAACCAGAAGTCAACAGTAAAACACAAAAAAACTTCACCAGCACACAGCTCAGTTCTCCAGAAGACAATGGGGCTGTACAGTGAGGACTACATGGAGAGGCTGTGTGGGCAGATTGGACTCTGCACACTGGCCTTGTAATAGCAGTGGGCTTCCATGCAAGCTTGAAACACCACACTCCTTCAAGAAAACAATCCTTTAGAGAGCAAACAAGCAATGTAGAAGTTTAATAGAAAAAGGCAATTAAGAGAGATGAGTATTATTAGTGAAATCTAACAAGAGAGAGATGCTCATCTTAGCTGAGGGAACCAGGACAATATAGTCAAAAGAGTCTGTAGGAGCACAAGGAGTCACCCACAAAACAGCTTTGTCCGAAGATCACACTGAAAGAAACTTAGTCTTAAGACTCTCACTCCAGTGAAAAGAAAACAGACTCAACAGTGCCACCAAATAAACTAGGGGCCCAGCTGCCTGATTCGTCTCAAGACAAACAAGTAAAAAATAGTATGAGACTAATGTCCAAGGCCAGACAAAACAGGGAGCAGGAGTAGTTGTCAGTTGTTGGAATCTACCACAAGTGTGGGGAGTTGGGGGTCAGAGGTTAGGTAAGACAGAGAAAGGACCAGTGTGCTAATAATTGTTGGATATGGTAACGCCAGACTAGAATTGAGCATTGAACACAGACAAAAGGGATAATCTCCAAATGTATGTATTGCAAACCATAAAGAAGGGAGAATGAGAGAAAAAGAAAAGGAGGAAGAAGAAAAGGAAGAGGAAAAGGAGAAAGAGAAGGAGTACCTATCATAGAGGTAGGCAAAGGGGAGAGAGTATGGGGACAACCTTGTAATTGTACATCTCACGGTGGTATATTAAAAAAAAGAAAAAAGGAAAAAAACAGCAATCAAAGACTCCTCACCTGGTTTCAAGTAAAGATTGAGAGCAATAAATACCAAGAATAACTGAGACCTGAATTCTGGGAAGCTTCTGCCTTCTGGGTGTTCCCCTTGCCACTTGGATGGTCATGGTCTGGAACCCAGTACATGTTAACTGTCTGCTTGCTTACAGAAGTACATCCCAACATACTGGTGGTATGGCTGCTCTGTTCTCCTACAAGGAAACACAAGACAGTTTCTTCCCAGGATTTTCTCATCAAGTTACTGAAGAGATAAGTAAAGGCTTTACACACAGCCATACCTGGCTGGAATGGGCAGTCTCGGCGGTCACTCAAAGGTAAAGAGATTTCACCAGTGTCCTCCAAGAACAGTCAGAAAATAAGTGGGTGTCCAGCTCATTTGCAGCCCAAAACAAAGCCTGTGCAGAGGCACGAGAGCTGTTTATTGTAGTTTCTTGGACTGCTGGTACCTTCTCCTAGATCAGCATGTTGTAAGCAGCAGGCTTTTCCTCCACAGCCTGGATGGTGCCTGAGTTCAAAAGTGCTGGTGTGCCTAGGTTCTGTTGATTTCCTCTTCTGGCTCTCGCATAGGGCCACCTCATGACCCTGTCTTCTCTCTATGTCCCCAAATACCACCAGTTTGTGGGTTAGGTTTCTTCATGGGACATCAACAGCTCATAGCACTGTAATAATTTACAACTATAAGGAAAATATTTCAAGACATTTGAAATATTTTCAAATATTGAAATATTTGAAATATTTAAAAATACTGGACCCACTTGTTTGGGTCCAAGGAGCTGGGACTGAAGCATGTGGAGGCCCATCTGCTGTTGGACATGGTCCTGAGCACAACCATGTGTGGTCCTGGTAACCCCCAGCACTTCTGGACAGAGCTCTGGGGCCCACACATCCTTGAGAAGCATATGCATTGATGTAGAAAGCTGCTTGTTTTGAGTTTCCTCCTTGGGAGTGGGGATTGATCTGGTGGTTCTGGTGCCTGCTGGTAGAAGCTCACTGGGGATGTAAGAAGCTTCCTGAGCATTTGGATGTGCTGCTCAGGGAAAAACCACTGATGGACATTGTCCCCACTCCAGCCCCCACCCCCCATCATCCATTACTGAGAGAAGCTCATACCATAAGCGTTCATGGAGCCTGGCTTGGACCTAACACCAAGGTTTACAGGATCATTCTCAGGTTTAATACAGGTGGACATTATATATTGTGTGTTCCTAAAAGAGCTCATGGATGTGACAGTGTGAGTATGTGATGACTTGGAGGAAAGGAGTTGGGCTTCATAGAGCTTCTGGACAGGACTGAGGAGGGGAAGGAGGACAGATGGCACCCAAGAGGTGGTAGGATACCATGAGTGTGGCTATGTGCTTTGCTGTGACAGGAGAGGAGGACAGAGTATTACCTGGGAAATTCCATCCACATACTTCCCAGTGAATCTCGATGTAGGCATGCCCTCTATTGAGGCCTCTGGTGGAAGCCTCCTGACATCAGAGCTGGTGAGCATCTTTGAGTGAAGAAAATGAGGTCATCCAAAAGCCCAATTTTCCTTCCTTTCTGAAAGCCAAGGCACATTTCTTTGCTTTCGCTACCATTGCTCCTGTGAAATGGTGCAGAGATTTTAAAAAAGGCAACTTTGCCTCAGTTCTGAGATCCTTTCCTTCATTGCTCAAAGTGCTGCAAGAGGAAGGGGTGACTCCTTCACAGAGGTGCTCACCACCAGTGGCCTGTTTGCGGGGGAGTCTCCTGTCCCTCTGAGCACAGGGTATCTGCTGGAGCAGACCTGGGCACACTGGCATGTGACCAGGCAAGACCAGCAGAGCAGTGAGCGGCTTGGGCCCTGGATACATCACAGCTGCCCTGGCTCTTTGTCCTACTCCCTCGGGAGTGCTGTGGTGATTCTTATGGTCACAGCTCGGCTCCTTTTCCTGGCTGTCTCCCACCTTTCACTGTCTTTCCCGTTCATCATCGATTTGCTCGAGCGGGCCCCAGTAACATCTCCATATGACCTGTCTCATGCAAGTAGCTCCCACCTTTATCCTGGCCAGCTAGGTTCTGTGAATGTATCACTGGGGTGACACTGTGTGGGACTGTGTTCTGCTTCAGTGCCTGGTGGCCATTCCTGAACTCGGGTTTCGGGTCAAGAAGAGTATCTGTTGTTTCCTCCCAGGCCTTTTAAAAATGCCTGTGCAACTTTTGTCCCAGACATTGCTTGGTCTGGAGAGAAGGAATTAGATGTTCCAGATTTGAATTTGGAAGGAAGATCTAGGGGTGGTCAGTGGTGAGGAAATGGTCTCACTCTGCCCATGGGTCCCATCAGGAAGAAGGGGAGATAAGGAGTCATGAGGGAGGATGAGGGGGAGGGAGGATGGGGAGAAAGGGAAGGGCAGGAGGAGGGAGGAGGTAGAGGGAGGTGGGGAGATGAGGGGACAGAGGGAGGGAAGGGGGAGAAGAGGAAGGATGAGGAGGAAGAGGAGGGAGAGGAAGGCGAAATGAGTGGGAGGTGTACTGGAGAGAGGGGAGGAGGGAAGAATAGGAGGAGGGAGAAGGAAGGAGGGGAGGTATGAAGAGGGAGGAGAAACGAGGGGGAACGGGAGGAGTTGGGAGGTAGGTGAATGGGGGGAAAGAAAGGGAGGGGGAAGGAGGGAAATGTACTGGGACGGAGGGAGGGGTAAGGATAAGGAAGGAAGAGGGTGGAAGGAGGGAAAGAGGGAGGAGTTGGGCAGGGGAGGTAGGTAGAGTAGGGGAGAGGGAGGTAAAAAGAGGAAGGGGAGGATGAGGGAGGAGGAAGAGGAGGGGAGGGGGATGAGGGAGGGGAAGAGAAGAGAAGGGAGGAGGGAGAATGAGGGAAAGGGAGGTGGAAGGAGGGAGGAGAAGGGAGGGGAAGAGGAGAGAAGGGAGGTGGAGGGAGGGAGGGGAAAGAGGTTGAGGGGGAGGAGGAATTGTGGGAAGAGGGGGAGGAGAGGGAGGAAGAGGGAGGAGGAGGGATCAGTATGAGGAGGGAGGGAAGAAGGAGGAGGTGGAGGGGGTAGAGGGGGAAGAGGGAGGGTGATGAGGGAAAGGAGGGGAGGGAGCGATAGGGGGAGGGATTAGGAGGAAAGGAGTGGGGAGATTGAAGGAGAGGAGAGGCAGGAGGGAGTAAGATGGAGGGTGGAGGGAAGAGGAGGAGGGTAGAAGGGATAATATGGGAGGAGGGAGAGGGAGGAGGGAGTGATAGGTAGGAGATGGAGGGAGTATGGAGGGGAGGAGGGAAGGAGTGGAGAGGTTGAAGGGATGGAGGAGGGAGGAGAGTGTTGGAGAAGGCAGGAGGGAGTAGGATGGAGGGAGGGAGGGGAGAGGGAGAAGGCAAGGCAAGGATGGAGGGAGGGAGGTGGGGATAGGAGGGAAGAGGGGGAGAAGGGGATGTGGGGAGAGGAGGGAGGATGAAGGGAGGGGGAGGACTGGGTAGGGAGGGAAGGGAAGAGTAAGGAAGGAGGGAGATAGAAGGAGGAGGGAGGTGGGAAAAGAGGGAGAAAGATGGAGGAAGGAGGTGGGGAGGAGGGAAGTAGGAGGAGTGGAGGGAGGATGGAGGAGTGGGGAGGATTAGGAGGGAAGTGGAGGGAGGTAGGAAGAGGGGGGAGAAGGGGAGGAGGCAGAGGGAGGGCTGGGGTCAATGAGGAGGGAGGGGGATGAGGAAGGGGGGGGAAGTAGGGGAGATGGGTTGAGGAGGGAGGAAGAGGAAGGGAAAGGAGAGAGGAAGGGAGAGGAGGGAGGGAGGGAAGGGAGGAGGAAGGCTGACCGGGAGGAATAATGGGGGAGGGGAGGAGGGGAGGAGAAGGGAGGGAAGAAAAGGAAGAGGAATAGAAATAAGATGGCTTACCATCGTGGCAGGCTGGGAGAGGGCGGAAGGAATCTGAAGACATTGGTGTTGGGAAGGGTGCACTGAAAAAATAAAATTACATTGTTAATTGCTTAAAAATGAAACAAAAGAAAAACAAGTCGGGCCATTGAAGGCTGAGAACTCTGGGTGTCTGTGGGAGGGGGCAGACCAGATGCTGCCCTGCCCAGCTTTACTGCTTCATGACTAATCTCTGCAGAGATAACAAACTGGTGAAAATCTGGCACACCAGCGTTTTGGACTGGAAACTGGGGTCTTCTCTGAATGGGGTCAGACAGCTCTTAAAGTCTAGGAGCCACACCCACATCTCACATCTCTCACTGCTTATACACTCATTAGCCCAGTTCTGCAGATCCTGGAGAACCCGAACCTGTAGAAAGCCCAAATTCCACAATACTAACAACCCAGTGGAGCAACAACCCAACAACCCAAATAAGATAGCAGAGTAGTACAGAAGCCAACTCAGCTCAGTAAACTAAAGTAATACAGGAGGTTCAACTAGCAACAACAAGCTTAGTAAACCCTAAGACAAGGACTTCATAACCTCACAGTGATATAACAGTTTGCGCAGACTTCTTTTACTGACTTATTTTTCAGTAATCAATCAGCCATTTAATTCTAACAAGCAATATAAATTATTTTGTCCATGCTAAGGAGTCAAGCTGGGAGGGAGGTGAGTGGGAAACTGCGACAGTGGTGGAGGGAAGGTTATATCCATAGGGGGTTGGTATAGAACTTTTTATGAATTAGACAAAATGGGGAGCGGGAGGGAACTTTGGGTCACTGGTAGCGGTGGGATAGTGGTGACTCTGACCCTGGTGGTAGCTTTGGAGAAGAAACATTGAATACCCAAAAATGTTATTAACAGCATTGTAAATCAGTGCCTGAGTAAAATCACTTGATCACTTGACATCCTGTTATTCATGGATTTGCTTGAGCGGGCGCCAATAACATTTCCATTTGACCCTATCACGTGCCAGTGTAGCCCAATGGCACCTGGTTGATTCAGGAATACGAAGAGCCTCAAACCATTCATTCAGGGTCTTGATGAGATGTCTGACCATCTTGTAGGTGGGTGGCCACGTGATCTTTTGACATTCCATGGGATCCAGTCGGTAACAGCTCTAGTCCAGCGGTCATCTCCAAATTGCATTACATGTCCAGCCCATCTGATTTTTGATGGCTTGGCAAACGAGACAGCGTCCCTGACTCTGGAACAGTGATAGAGGTCGGAGTTCCAGATTCCTTCTTTCACTTGAGTGAGGCATGATATTCCAAGCACAGCTCTTTTGATTCCTCTTTGGGAGACCCAAAAACATTCTCATCCTGCTTTTGTAGGGCCCAGGTCTCTGAGGTGTATGTTAATGCAGGGAGAATGGTGGAATTGAAGAGATGTGCCTGGAGCCGGAGTTTTTTGTCTTTTGGCTATTCTTCGATGCTTTAGAAGGCATTCCATGCTGCTCTCTTCCTCCTGCGCAGCTCAGATTTTAGGTCGTTCATCATGTTGACTTCTCGACCTAGGTACACAAAACTGCTGAATTCAGAGATGTTTGTTCCATTGAGAGTGAATGAAACCTCTGGAACTAGTTCATTTTTCATGAAAATAGTTTTGTTGAGATTCAGCTGTAGACCTCTATCTTTCCACATTCTCGGTCGAAGTCAGCCAGCATTAGCTGATTGGCTAATGTTTGGTGTTATTAGAACAATGTCATCAGCAAAGTGGAGGTGGTGTAGTTTCTGACCATCTATTTTCACTCCCAAAATCAACAACAACCAAAAACAAAAAAAATACTAGAAATAAGAACCAGTGGCCATACCAGAAGGTGAAGGGGAGGCAAATGAGCCAAGTGAAATAAGGAAGTGAAAGACAACTGAGTTTTACAAATATAATTCGAGGAAAATACAATAAAACTAAACCCTACACTTGGTTAGTAGTGAGCAGTTAGCAGAGGGAGAGCAGGGTGTGAAAGGTCAATGGCTATGTCCCTGAAACTAGAATAGTTGTAAACTAGCAATAAAAAGAGAATGTGTCACAAAGCAGATGGCTTAACAGAATTCTACTGTCAGAATTCTGAGTGACAGCTCTTAGTTCAAAGTTAAGCATAGTCCTGCGCTCCCACCATCCTGTCAGAATTCCCAGATGCCCAGGTCCCCTACCATGAGCTCTCTGTAATCCCACCAGTCCTGCTGCTCAGGGCAAGGCCATCCTGGACAGTCTCATCTGGAAAGATTCTGTTTCAAACCAGTTAGTTCCACCTATAGATTCTAGGCATTAGGATTTCAACAGGATTCAACCCAGATTGCTGGGTGGCTATTGGGTGATTGTTTTATAATGTTTCTGGAATCTGAGTTGAAAGAATGTTCCAATTAAGATATCACTTGGAAGGAAGCTTTAGTGTGAGTAGAGATTCCAAGGAGTTGGGCTGGAGGTAACTGATGTGAGCCGTGGAGAGGCTAAGCCCTGCCTCTCTATCTTCAGCACGAGACTAGATGTGGCTTCCTTCTTAGTGATGTTGTTAGGGTTCTAGGGCCTGTGAGTGTCAAAATGTCTATGTGTCAGTGTCTTTGGGGATGCTGTCATGGCATTTTTTGCTCAGAAAAGTCCCTCTATGATGGCCATTTCCTAATTAGAGCTACATTCCTTGCCTAACCTTGGATATTGGTATTATACTATTTTATTTTTATATCCCGCAAATAAATGCAGTCTGTCTTTTTCCCTCTGGCTATATTTTCCTTTTCCCTTTGGCTGATTTCACTTAACATGATCCTCTCCATGTCCATCCATTTATAGGCAAATTTCATAACTTCATTTTCCCAACAGCTGCATAGTTTTCCATTGTGTAGATGTACCAAAGTTTCTTTATCCAGTTGTCTGTTCTCAGGTACTCTGGTTGTTAACAGATTCTGGCTATTGTGAATAGTGCTGCTATGAACATAGAAGTGCAGATGGTGTTTCTGCTGTGCGTTTTTGGCCTCCCAGGGTATATTCCCAGGAGTGGTGTGGCTGGGTCAAATGGGAGCTCAATTTCTAGTTTTTAGAGGATTGTCCATATTGTTTTCCAAAAAAGGCTATACCATTTGACATTCCCACCAACAATGGATGCGAGTGTCACACTGGCCAATTTTAATGACAGTCATGGTGGGCAGTTGGGTATATCCCTTATTAAGGTCCAACTGAGGGACATATTGTACCTGGAACTGAACTCCGGAGCAGATGGCCTCTTAGCCACTGCTTTTTCTCAGCATAATTTGAATAATGACCTTGTTTGAGCCACAGAGGAAGACAAGACATTTTGTCTTCCTTGTACATGTGGTTAGGGGCAAAAGAAATACTTTATCCCTAGTGTATGATAAATGCTCCATTATTTTCCTTTACCTGATGATGCCTGCAGCTTTCAAGGTAAACACATACTTTAAGACTGGAACATAAGTCTGGAAGGGAAGGAAAAGATAAAGAGAGAGAAAGGGAAAGAAATAAAGAACCTGCCATGGAGGAGGGCTGGGGAGGGGGAGGGAACTGGGGACATTGGTGGTGGGAGATGGGCACTGGTGGAGGGATGGGTGCTGGAACACTGTATGACCAAAACCCAAATATGAACTTTTTAATTGTATATCTTTGTAATTGTAAAAATAAAAAATTAAAAAAAAGAAAATGATAAAAAGTGAAAAAATAATAAAATAAATAAATTTTAGAAAAGACTGGAACATAATACTATAAGCAAATGGTAATCTAGAGTGGGTACCTTGGGGCCAGAGTTATAGTACAGAGGGTAAGACTCTTGTCCTCAAATGTAGCTGAGCTGGGTTGGATTCCCAGCATCCATGTGGTTCCCTGAGCCTGCCAGGAATGATCCCTGAGTGCAGACCCAGGAATCAGCCAGAGCACTGCTGGGTGTTGCCCCCCACCCAAAAAAAGAAAGGCAACTCATATTTACCTATGTCAACTAAGAACTTTATATCTAAGGGCTTAATGCAACAATACAGTTTATACCTAATGTATGTGCACCAAATGGAGAAGCACAAGAGAAAGTGATGTATTAAGAGAAAGCAGTAATAAAGGATTTTCAAAGCCCCACTCACAACTATGGAAACTAAAGAAAATAAGAAAAAACTTCAGTTATGAAATAAAATATTTTCCTGCCTCCTAACCTGGAGCTTTAAAATAGATCCTAGGTCTGGAGACATAGTTCTGTGGGTAAGGTGCTGGTTTGGACAACCCAGGGTCCATCCCTGGCACCCCTTATGGTCCCTTGACCCCTAAGCACCCCCTAATGTGGCCCCCAAATAAGCTAGATCATATGCAGGAACAGAAATTATCAATACTTACATGACAAATCATACCAAGTAATTTTTTCTAATCTCAGTGCTTTAAAATTATAATCAGTCACATAAAATTGGAAATAAAAGTGGCTCAGCATCCGCTAACTGGATTATTGGGAAAATGAAGGCAGATACTGTTAAATACCTGGTGGAAAATGAAAACATAAGTTATCAAAACCATAATGAAGGTTAGTAACCTTAGCAGTTAGTCTGGACCTTAAGAAACAAAACTGGGCTGGAGCAGTACTCAGTGGGTAAGGCATTTGCCTTGCATGTCGCCAACCCAGATTTAATCCTTGGCATCCCATATGGTCCCCCAAGCATTGCCAGGAGTTATTCCTGAGTGCAGAGCCATGTGTAACTCCTGAGTATTGCTGGGTGTGACCCCAACACCCCCCCATAAAAAAGAAAAACAAACAAAACTAAGTTCCAGAAGCTTTTATAGGAAAAAAAACATAAAAGCTAAAACTGAGAAAGAGAAATGAAATGATTTTAGAAAAAGACAAAAGATTGTAGCAATGCCAACAAATTCAACAACCTGGAAGAACTGTATAAATTTTAATAAATAACAGATTACTGAGACTAAAAAAGACCCTGACTTAAATAAGCTATAACAAGTATGTAAATTGAAATAGTATTATAAAAACAAGTAATGTTACCAGTCTTACAGCCTTAAAGAAGGTCATCCTATTGCTAAATTCTCTCAAGAAAAGAAAAAAGAATGAATAATATTGATCAAAGTGCTAATACCAAACCCAGACAAGACAATTACAGCAAGGCCAGACCAAGCAATATCTAATGAGTTAGAAAGAAAATATCTGAATACTGGCAAGTCAGATTTAACAAAGCATCAAAAGGCTCATACATGGCCAAGTGAAGTCCGTTCCATGACTGATTCGACCAATGAAAATCAAGGTAGTACACTACAATCCATGAAAGGAAAACCAGAAACAATGTATCCTTAACAGTCAGTGAGAAAGGGTTTGCTAAGGACTCAGCACTTATTTATAAGCACTATTTATGTCCCCTATTGTCACTACACCAGGAAAAAAAGAAATGAAATTCTTAACTTTGTTATATTCTTACATGTCTCCCTTTTCTCTTATCAATAATTATGTGACAAATCGCACCCATATTAAGCCCTCACCTCATTTTCACTTAGAATATTTGAGGAATTCTCAAATGATAATGTCCTTTGTGACACTACATTGGTTTTTGTTTCTATAAAAACATAAACAAGGAAATGAATTCTTCATTATTCTACATAAGTCCGTGTTATTTAGTTGAGTTGCCTTGGGCTTTATTCATTTTCACAGGAAGGATATCAGGAAACATTTATAAAACCATAATAATGTGAAATCTGAACTCATTGTAAAATGCTTATTTACACATGAGACTCTTTAACTTCAAACTCAACTTAAGATATACAAAGTTCTAAACTAAATAATACTAGTTTTCCTGATACCTCACTCACAATCACTAATTTATGCCCCTGGTCGATTGAACTCACCCTTCAAGAGTAAAAATGTGAAACTGAGACCTTGAAATATTTGTTCCCATGGGCAGCAGTGCTGAGAAAGGGATTTTACTTCAGAGGACTTTCTAGCTGGGAGCATCCACTTTCCCCACAGATACTTGCTCTCTGGTGCTCATTCTCTGACAGTAACAGGGTTTACTTTGTCATTAGGATAGAAAATGCCTGGTGTAACATCGGGCTGAGCCATGTGATCCAGCCGAGGAGGACTATTAAATGGTCCTCTAGGCTCTTGTCAGACCTTCATCAAGCCACCATCAGCCTCCACAAACAGACTACCTGTTCGCCAAGAGGCTGCTGTGAGTTCCCAGCATGTCTTGGTGAGTTCTTTAGAAATGGTTTTTTGTCTTTAATGGAAGTAAACAATAAATTTCACACTGTGTACATCAGAGTCCACACAGGATTGTATTAACTACATAATCCTTTAACTCAGTTGGATGGACCCTCTCCAGTCTGACCACTCAGCGTCCTCCCTAGGCCTCTTTCCTGCTCTTCTCCCTGCTCTTCCTACTCATCCCAAAGTGCACAGTCCACAGTCATGTTACCTTTACTAAAAGACAGAAATTATGCTCTTAAGTTCCCCCTTAAAAATATATCGAGGGGTCAGAGGATACAGCAGGTAGAGCTTCTGTCTTGCAAACAGCTGATTTGATTTAACCCTGGCACCCCATATGGTCCTCTGAGCATTGCCAGAACTAGAACATTTTCAAAATTTTAATTAGAATTTAACTAAAAAATTTCAGTTAGAGCATAAAAAAGTTTAATTCTATGTATGCAGAGGAGCATACAAAAGTTAAAAAATTAAATGATAAATCTTTAACTAGAAAACGCAAAGAAAGAGCTGAAATCACACTCTTAATATCAAGCAATGCAGGATTTTTGCCACAAAGCACTAGCTGAAACAGCAGCACCTGAGGCACCAGCATAAGTGGCAGAGTGGCTGTCAACCGAGGTAGCACAGCACAGTCTTCCCTAGAGCAGGAACCTCAGAAGAGCTGGACAGAAGGGACCAATTTGGCAACTGCCCCTGGGAGCTCCTATATATACACACATCTCAGTCCCAGGGTCCAGAATGGTGGTTGCCATCAACTCATCTTTATTTTTTGTTACCAGGTGGATTAGTTGTAAACATCTGAATAACCCTTGGACCAACCCTTATTCCATAAATCGTGCAAGATGGATCATCAGAGACCAGTGACGTTGCTGCTGTCAATGCCACTGGTGATGAACTTCAGTATGTGCCTCACTTTACCTACCTGGCAGCTCCCTGTGACAAATGACAAACCCATGTGCTGCTACACAAAAGTAAACCATCAAGAAAAAGGAAAAAGTGACCAAGAAATGTGACCATGCATGAAGGATCAGGAAGCACTGCTGCCCATGTGAATGATGGAGGGGCAGAGGGTTCAGGCACACCACCTGGCGGTGCAGGGTATGGAGGCACATGGAGGGGGGTTTAGGAAGCAGGAGCATGTTCCAGCATGCTCCAGGAATGTCAGAGAAGGGACATGATCAAGGGCATCTCAGGGATGCTCAAGTCTGAATGTATGAATGATGGGACACTGGAGGTGGAGGACACCAGCCAGTCTCCCACACATGGGTGGCAGGATACTAACCCCCTCCTGCGAAGTGATGAAACACTTTAATTCTCAATGTCTCCAAAACTTAACAGTATTTTTGTAATTTTCCTTCTGTAGATATATAACGAATAGGGAGTTTACATGGCAAATAGGGAATTTGCAACAATCTGACTAGAAGTTTCTCAAGTCATTACATAATTTTTCCAATCAATAAAATAAAAAATGCTATGCCCAGCATTGTGTTGTTGGGTCATGGCTCTAGAGCCACATTGTTGTGTAATCAAGCACCACCTTTAAAGGGGGAAACCCTCAGTGACCGCCATAGGAAGCTGCAGCTGATACTGGAACACTGTTTACAGGTGTCTGAGACACCTTTTCTATACTGCCACTATTTGGACCTCAAAAAGCATTCAGTGAATTCCAAAAAGCAAGAAATATTAAACCACGTTACTGGAACATAAAGCCAGAAACCACAATATATGTGGTTCCTCACTGAAATGCAGAAGATCAACATGAACAACACTTGGCTCAAAGGGAAATATAAAAGAAAACCAGAAACTGCAATGAAAACCCTGCTCAAAGTCAACTCACATCAAAGACGTAGAAACATAAATTAGTGTTTGATTCCAAAATGTAGAAGAAGTGAACACAAAATGAAAGTAGAAAAGGAATTACTAAGCAAAAAGCAAAATTTTACAAATAAAAGAATTAAGCCCATGGAAAAGTTTTAGTAGTATGATAGCCTGCCACAAAATAACATGATGAATAAGAAATAAGGAAAAATGACCACAAGGTTAAAAAAATGAAAATGTATGAGGCATTTTCCTTTGGGGCCTGCCCAACAATAGAGGGCCCTAGGACCAATCACGGTGATTCTCGGATGTTTGGGGTGGGGTGGGTTGTCAGTTCAGTGTAGAGGCCAAGGAGTAGCACTGTGTATGGGGACACGCTGGGGGCACATGGGGCTGGAGTTTGAACTTAAGTCCAAGTACATGTGAGCACTAAGCTAACTCCATGATCCCCACTTAAAAACTATTTTTCTTGGGGAAACATCCCAAGAAGTGCTCAGGAGGACTGGGACTTCACTTGCAGTGATATTTGACCCATGGAGGTGGTAGGGCATATTGGAGGTGCCCAGGCACAAGATTTTTAGAATGGGTGGAAAATGGGGAGGAAATTCACCATTATAAAGACATCAGGCTTCTATGATACCGAAGCTAAAGGCATCTTCAAAGACAAAACATGACTGACAAAGCAAATGGAAGCAAAGAGAAACAAATGGGATTATATGAAATTGAAAAAGCTTCTGCACCTCAAAAAAAAAATGGTGACCAAGATACAGAGACAGCCCACAGAATGGGAAATATTTACCCAACACCCATCTGATAAGGGGTTAATATACATGGTAGATCAGGCACTGGTAGAACTTTACAGCGATGCAGCGGAGTGATAGCACAGCGGGTAGGGCATTTGCCTTGCATGTGGCCGACCGGGTTTGATCCCGGCATCCCATATGGTCCCCGGAGCACCGCCAGGAGTAATTCCTGAGCGAAGAACCAGGAGTAACCCCTGAGCATTGCCGGGTGTGACCCAAAAAGCTAAATAAATAAATAAAATAAAAGAACTTTACAAGAAGGAAACAGCCAACCCCATCAAAAAATGGGGAAAAGAAATGAACAAAAACTTCCAAAAAAGAAGAAATTCAAATAGCCAAAAGGCATATGAAAAGATGCTCTTCATCATTAAAAATCAGGGAGATGCAAATCAAAACAATGAGATATCATCTCACATTACAGAGAATGGCCTATATCCAAAGAACAAGAAAAACGGGTGGTGGCATGGATTCGAGGAGAAAGGCACTCTCATCCACTGCTGGTGGGAATGCCAACTGGTCAGTGCTTTTGGAAAACAATATGGACATTCCTCCAAAAACTAGATATTGAGCTCCCATTTAACCCAACAATACCACTCCTGGGAATAAACCCTGGAGACCAAAAAACACACAGAAGAAATACTATCTGCACTTCTATATTCATCACAGTACTATTAACAATAGCCAGAATCTAAGAAACAGCATGAATGCTGGAGAATAGAAGACTGGATAAAGAAATGATGGTACATCTACACAATGGAATACTACGCAGCTGTCAGAAAGAGCGAAGTCATGAAATTTACTTGCAAATGGATGGACACGGAGACTATTATGCTGAGTGAAACTAGTCTGAAGGTAAAGGGGCAGATATAGAATGACTGCATTCATTGATCACTTGATCACTTGACATCCTGTTATTCATCGATTTGCTCTAATGGGCACCAGTAACGTTTCCATTTGTCCCTGTCATGTGCCAGTGTAGCCCAATGGCATCTGCTTGCTCCAGGAACATGAAGTGCCTCAAACCGTTCGTTCAGGGTCTTGGCAAAGAAATCTGACCATCTTGTAGATGGGTGGCCACGTGATCTTTTGGCGTCCCATGGGATCCAGCCAGTAACAGCTCTAGTCCAGTGGTGGTCTCCAAGTCGCATTACATGCCTAGCCCATCTGATTTTCTTTCTTTTCTTTCTTTCTTTCTTTCTTTCTTTCTTTCTTTCTTTCTTTCTTCTTTTTTCTTTCTTTCTTTCTTTCTTTCTTTCTTTCTTTCTTTCTTTCTTTCTTTCTTTCTTTCTTTCTTTCTTTCTTTCTTCTTTCTTTCTTTCTTTCTTTCTTTCTTTTTTCTTTCTTTCTTTCTTTCTTTCTTTCTTTTTTTTTCTTTTTTGGGTCACACCTGGCAATGCTCAGGGGTTACTTCTGGCTCTGCACTCAGGAATTACTCCCAGCGGTGCTCAGAGGACCATATGGGATGCCGAGGGATAGAACCTGGGTCGGTCTCGTGCCAAGGCAAACACCCCTACCAGCTGGACTATCGCTCCAGCTCCATAGCCCATCTGATTTTTTGACAACTTGGCAAACAAGATAGCATCCCTGACTCTTGATCATTGAAGGAGGTTGGAACTCGGATTCCTTCTTTCATTTGAGTGAGGCGTGATATTCCAAGCATAGCTCTTTCGAATCCTCTTTGGGAGACCCGAATAGTGTTCTCATCCTGCTTTTGTAGGGCTCAGGTCTCTGAGGCATATGTTTATGCTGGGAGAATGGTAGAGTTGAAGAGATGTACCGGAGCTGGAGATTCTTTGTCCTTTTAGTTATTTCTTCGACACTCTTGGAAGGCGTTCCACGCTGTTCTCTTCCTCCTGCGCAGCTCAGGTGCTAGGTCGTTCGTCATGTTGAGTTCGTGACCTAGGTACACATAACTGCTGTATTCAGAGATGTTTTTCTGTTGAGAGTGAATGGTGCATCTGGAACTAGTTCGTTTTTCATGAACATTGTTTTGTTGAGATTCAGCTGTAGATATACTAGTGTTCTACTAATTGTGGGAAATGGTAACGCCAGACTAGAACTCAGCATTGAATATACACAAAGAGACTTACATGATAAACCCTAAATGTCTGTAGGGAAAGCCACAATGTGTGTGTGTGAGAGAGAGAGTGTGAGAGAGAGAGACAGCGACAGAGAGAGAAAGAGAGGAAAGAAAAAGTGCCTGCTATAGAGGCAGGCTGGGGGTGGGTAGGATGGAATGTGGGGATGTTGGTGGTGGGAATGGGGCATTGGGGGAGGGATGGGTGCTGGGACCCAATGTGTGACTGAGACCCAATTATGAACATCTTTGTAACTGTATATCTCATGTTGGTACAATAAAAAAGAAGAAACTTTAAAAATATAAATATATACCAGTGTTCTGATAATTGTGGGAAATGGTAATGCCAGACTAGAACTGAACATTGAATGAACACAAAGGAATTTACACGATAATCCCTAAATGTCTGTAGGACAAGCCACAATGTGTAAGTGAAGGGAGAGAGAAGAGAGACAGAGACAGATAGAGAGACAGGGAGAGAAAGAGACAGAGAGAGAAGAAAAGGAAAAGTGCTTGCTACAGAGGCAGGCTGTGGTAGAGGGGAGGAAATTTGGGGACATTGGTGGTAGGAATAGGGCACTGGTAGAGGGACGGGTGATGGGAAACTGTATGACTAAAACCCAATCATGACATCTTTGTAATTGTATAATCTGATGGTGGTATAATAAAAAAAATTAAATAAAAATTTTAAATAAAAAATAAAAACATCAGGCTTTCATCATTCATATTCTAATTCCAGTAAAATACAAAAACATCAGCTTTCTGAAAAACAGGCGCGTGTCATGACTATGAAAACTCAAGGGTAATGCAATGGTTCATGTAGCAGAATGGAAGCACTACAGCAGGTCTAGGCCTCTGAACAGGGAGGGCCCTGGGGGCATCAACACTCAGAGCTTGTTCTCCAGCTGAAGAAAATGAGATTCTGGCTGCTGCTTCTTTGATGGCCAGCCCAGCTCCTCTGCACTCCCCTCCTGTCCTCAGCCTCACCCACACCAAAGGATTAAAGGGGCAGCTTCTTTTACCTTCCTGTTCAGGTTTGCTTTCTGATGGGGATGCCCATCCCTAAGGGGCGTCCTTGGGCAGAGCTCCCATTCACTGCCAACAGAGTGGGGTAAGGCCTGTCCATGGCTACTCAATTTGGGGCTGGCTGCCTATGGGCCGGCTGAGAGCGGATTGGCTCCAGGCTGCCCCCAAAGACTGCAAGAACCATCTTTCTTCCTTCCTCTTCTTTCCCAAGATTCTCATGCTCTTGGCTTCCTGAACAATGACTGGCCCCACGTGCCTGCCCACAGGACTCTCCCATGAGCACCCTCAGGCTCCAGGCAGTGGATGGTGCAGTCACCTGCAGGCAGGACATGAGGAGCCGGAGAGAGGTCACAGAGCAACGAGTCTTCTTACTGCTTCCGAAGATCCGGGAGCAGTAAGAAATTTCCTTGTGGACTGATTTCCTTGTGGACTCAAAAAGGCATTAGGTAGATTTAGGAAGTATTTTCTTTTCCAAAGTGTTTCCAGTGTTAAAAGCTGTGACCACATCGCAGTTTTCACCGTAGGATCCTGAGTTCATGCAGGTTAGTGACCCAGAATCCCAGATCACTTTCCTTTCTGCCTCGCCTTCCCTGCCATAGTCCAGGTGCAGGCTTTCAGGGTGTGAGTGAAATAATCCATTCAAAATGTAACAGTACCAAATTCTGTGAGAACCAGGGATGAAATAAAATCAAATCCCGATCAAGATTGACTCTTTGATATTTTTTAATGGCACTGTATATTTTCAAGCAATCTGTAATAAGGAAGAGAGAGAACGCTGGAGAAAATAAGGAACAAGAGGAATGTAAGCCAGGTGTGTGTATGTCCCAGCTGAGAAGCTGGGGCCGGGCTTCTGGGGAACAGAAGCAGGCAGACACCTCCTGGCTAGATGCCCAGACACAGATGTGAGATGGACATGGCCCAAGTGGAAGCCGCAGACTCCAGTGGGCTGGACAGTAACTTGGAAAGAAAGGTGGAGAGAAAATTCAAGGCCGTGGGCAGGTTGTTATCACAGAGAAGTCATGAATTCTGAGACAAAGGCAGAACTGAACATTTCAAAGATTATTCTGATTATGAAGAAACCTGCTCATCACTTTTCTCATTAGACAGTATGACTAATTTCTGAACTCTTATTTTTAAAACTTCCTTGTTAATCCTGATAGGTAAAAAAGGTTTCAATTTGCATTCTTCTGATTAGAAATATTCTTGAACTTTAAAAAAAAGAGAAAGGTTGTTCCATGCATTTGTGCATTTTCTCCTTGGGAATTATCTGCGTCACAGTGCTTGCTTGTGTTAGCATTTAGCAATGTTCGTTTTCTCTATGGCGCTTTACTTATTAACAAGGTAACTGCCTGAAAATGAGGCTTCTTTTTATTTGACCTTTGTTTTCTATGTTGAAAAATTCAAGATGTGTGTATTTAAATCAATTGTTGTCTGTTAGGAAGCCTCACAGGCCAACAGTGAGCTGGTCTGGTCTGGTTCCACTGGGCGCTTCTTAGCAAAGAAGAAGCTAGCTAAATTGGCACTTTTTGGGAAAACACCTCTGGCAGCAGTCAGTGCAATGTTTTCATCCCCATCCCCTCTTCCCAGGCTCTGTGAGGAACCTCCTCATGCGGCACACATTCCTAAAGACTGAGAGCACCCACTAGTTCAGATGCCCTCCAGCACTAACACTGCAGACAGCTCAGTCCCTTGCAGTCATCAATTTTGCAACTAAATACTTTCCTCTGTTGCTGCTCTTTTTTGAGCCTCAAATGGGTTTCAGGTGCTGAGAAATCTGCAAGGTTTTAGCACATTCTCTAGCATGGCTTGCCTGTAAAGTGGCAGATGCGGGCAGTGATCCTTGGTTTGGCTGGCACTCAAGAGACAGGAGTCTCCTGACAGCTACAGACTTAACCAGGTCTCTGGGGGATATTTGGCCTCCTAGGGTTATTGATATCTTCAGCTGTGCAGTCAGAAACAAGGACCAATCAGGTGCCGGCAAGGTGCCATTCACCAGGTTTTGACCAGCCTTTCTTCCAGAACTGACTATGTTGATATAAGTGACCATCAACATGGCCCTATACAAACTAACAAGCCCCCCAAATTCAACGGATAACACAGTGAAGCAGGAAAGAAAGAAGGCTCTGTTTTTGCCTTCTAAGTCCACTATGAACCGTGCCTTACCATCTCTGCCCATGTTTATTATTCAAATCTAAAGGGACAGGAGTGGAGGAAGACCCATGAAAAATCATTCAAGTATTTGAATTCACCTCTTTTAATCAAGCATCCCATTTATTAGTTGACCCATCCCCACCCCCACCTCAAAAGCGGCTATCTTCTTGGGGGCTGGATAGATAGTACAGCAGGTAGGGATCTTGCCTTGTGCTCAATCCCAGGCACCTCATGTGGTCATCTGAGCATTGCCAGGAGTCATTCTTGAGTGCAGAACCAGGAGTTAACCCTGAGTACCGCCAAGTGTGGAGCCAAAACAACAACATAAAGCTTTTATAAAGGAGAAAGTGCTCCTCTCCACTTTCTCACATCAGGCATGACTCCAGTTGCTAGATTCTGCCCTTGAACAATCTCCAGGAAGCACCACCAGACCCTGCCCTCCCTCCAGCCACTTTCCTTCTGACCTGCAGCCACAGCAAGCAGAGAATGAGCTCATGGTGCCTGAGCCACACACCCTCCAAATCTCCCCCTCCCCATTTTCTAAGGAACATTTTTTTTCATCAGACAATTCTGTTGTGCAAAAAATGTAAAATAATCTCCCCTGCCTTTCAAAGGAAGTGCCAATGTTGGTGAAAACCTCTTAAGTTTTTTAAGAAACATTCTGTGGGTTCCAGCTCAGTATTCTGCACTAGGGAAAGAGACATATACATGCAAGTGACATGATTCAAATTATTCCATTCACGCCCATGTTAATGTTAGATTAGTGACTACATAAACAAGGTATCTTCAGTATCTTCAGAAGATATTTCTTAACAGTGTTTTTCTGGGAGGGGTTAGTGCTGGGAATTGTCAACATTGCACCTCATCTATTTGTTTAAACTTACATTAGGTGAAATAAATAAGATAGTTGGCAATCTGTGTTTCCTAGTTCTGAGAATGAATCTGTTTTGGTTCTAAAGTACACAAGAGACCAGAAATAACATTCCACTGGTCAGTAGAAGTGACCAGAGAAACATTTGGTTTCCTGCAATTGTTATATCACAGTTCACCGGCTTGAACTGAAGAAATGGGACACAAGCCCAGGATTTGTCTAATGAGTTACCTGAGTCCCAGACATGGTGGCTGTAGATTTCTGGCCCAGCCCAGTTATCGGAGCATCAATTTCTCACACTCAAGAAAGTGCAATCTCCCTTCAGTAGCAGTAACTGGGGCTTCATATTGGCCAATGCTGCACTGGTTTTTCAGCCCAAATATGGAAGGATGCAAACTGACAAGATGAAGCTCGTGACCTGAAAACAGAAGGCGATGTGCTTGGGGAAGAGCAGCACAGTGTTGACAAGACTCAGGCACCCACAGCCCTTGGCACTTGCAGGGACGGTTCCCAGGGAAGCTTCTGTCGAGGCCCATCTGCTGTGCTGAGACTGTTCTTTCAATAAAGGTTTACTATTTCCCACAGTAAAGAATGTACTTTATGGGGCTGGAGCCATAGTACAGCAGGGGAGGGTGCTTGTCTTGCACATGGCTGACCTGGGATCAAACCTGGCACCTCATATGGTTTCCTGAACACTGCCAGGAGTGATTCCTGAGCTCCTCCAGTTATGGTCCCCTCTCCACCTGAAAAGAGCATACTTTCTGCTAAAGGAAATCAGATAAATGGTTTCATCAGAAGATGAAAACTGGCCTCCTTCCTCATTTCTTTTTTGTGAGAAGGAAGAAAACTTTTGCAAGCGGTCACCAGAAATTATCAGGGTAGTACAAAATTGTTTACTAGGAAGACTGAGAACTCGAAGAGGAGGCCCAGGATACTCTAAATTACTCACAGAGCACCATCTCATGAACTTACTATAGACATTTGATTTTGAGATAATCACACCTGAAAAATATTCTCTTGGTAAAAGGCATCAGTATCTTATTTGTTTGAGCCAACACTAGGCTTCTGTTTAAGGTCTCAGTAACAATTACACTCCTCAACTATACCTTTCGACTTATTTCCAAAGGTAAGTGGCTGCAGTCACTGTCTATTTCCCAGCCATCAGAGGATGTGACCCTAGTTTATGCTTCTCTTCATTCCTGCTGGATCTCCATTTACTTCCCTTGTTGCCATTCACTGAATTTTAAGCTACTTTGAAAGCACAGTTTCCTTAGCAGAACTGCAAGCACCCCAAAATGCACTTACATAATTTATTTGGCAAGCCTTGTAACTTACCATTTCTCCATGTTACTGCTTAAAATAGGCACCAACTTCTTTCTTTTTTAAATTTTTAAAGTTATAAAATAAATCCAAGAAGGATTAAGCATTTTAAGTTGTGGGACTAGGGCAAAGGTTTGACAGACTGGAGTTGTGCTTTTTTAAATATTTTATTATACCACATGCTACCGCACAGCAGAGCCTGGCAAGCTACCTGTGTCGTATTTGATATGCCAAATACCAGTAGCAATTATAGACCTCATTCCCATGACCTGATGGAATGGTTTTATGTTCCTGGAGCAAGCATGTGCCCTTGGGCTCTACTTGCATGAGATAGGTCATATGGAGATGTTACTGGTGCCCGCTCGAGCAAATCGATGATGAATGGGAAGACAGTGATACAGTGATACAGTGATTCCAAAACCTAATGTCATCTGGCACCCATGTTTAAAGACAAGCTGGAGTGGAACCTGGGCATCTCTTGGCCATCGCTAAACACCAGCCACAACATCACCTATAAGTATTATCTCTAAGTATTATCTTGTTGCCATGTGCTGGTCTCTAAAGCTTTTGTATTCAAATTCGTCCAATCTCCATGACTCAGACTCTGTGATAACAGAGAAAAGCAGAGATGTTAGTGCTTCTTTGCAAAAAGCTTTGGAAGAAATACAAAATTATAATGCAAAGAACAAAGGCAATTTTGTAAAAATGTAATTTTAATATTTTTTGTTTTCTTGTGAACCATACTTAGAGGTGTCTAGGGCTTATTCCTGGATCTGCAGTCAGGGATCGCTCATTGTGGGGTTCTGGGAACCATGAAAGGTAACAGAGATCAAACCTGGGCCAGCCATGTGCAAAGAAAGCCTCTCTCACCATTGTACTGTCTCTCTGGTTGTAACTATACATGGGTGTGTGTATATACACATGCTTAAAAAAAACAGCTAAAGCCTGCAAATGGAGACTTCTCACTAAAATTAAGGATCGAGCCTCTATGTGACTCAGATATTCTACTCCTTGGAATTTATCTCCAGGAGCCCCCAAATTCTACTTTGAAAAGATATTGAATTCATCTGCTCACTGAAGTGTTATTCACAAGAGGCAAAGTCTGGAAAGAACTAAAGTGTCCAACTATAGATGACTCAGATAAACAAATTGCAGTCTGCTTACACAATGGGGTACTACTCAGCCATAGGAAAAGATAAAATGTGCACTTACAACTACGTGAATTGACGAAGTTTCATGCTGAGTGAAGCCAGAGAGAAGGGCATAAATTGAGAATGATCTCTCTCATATGTGGACTATAACAAAAATAGTAACAAGATAAAGATGACCAATGGCAACAGACCCTGAGAGTCTACCAAGAGGGCACAGTGGACTGAGGGTGGGAGGGGTCCTTGAGACATCACTGAGGATGTGGGGACTCCTGTTGGTGGGTGTGGTTTTGTAATACTGTGTCCCTAAGACTTTATTAACAGTATTGTAACTACAATGCCTAAATAAATACTGAAAAGTTCATTTTTTAAAAAACCCTAAAAATGGAAAAGAAAACATACTTCTTGATCCTGTAAGGAGAACTGTTAATTCTAAACAAATGACTCAGCTAGTGGGACCCTGAATTTTTCATTTTTCATACTGAGAATTAGGGGCTGCTGATGGCTAGGGCTCCTGAGGGCAGCGGCTGCCTGCAGAGTGAGTCTAAGACCGTGAGGTCGGGCCGTGTCAGGGTGCCCCCTGCATCCGGCTCTGACCCTGACTCTGGCCTCCGTTACTACCTTGTTAGTTCCTCCCAGCACTTTGGGAAGAGAACAGATGATATCTGCATTTTACCTCACTTCTTTAGTTCTTCTTCTAGGATCTGCCTTCTTTTAAGATGAGTAAAAAGGACAGGAGAGATAGTGCAGAGGGAAGGGCACCTGCCCTGCATGCAGCCGACCTGGGTTCAAACCCCAGCACCACATATGGTTCCCCAAGTCATGCCAGGAGTGATCTCTGAGCAGAGGTAGGAATAAGCCCTGAGCACAGCTGGGCATGGCCCCCAAACAACAATAGCAAAGATGAGTGTTAAGGAGAAAGTTCACTCCCACAACCCACTGACTTAGGAGTATGTCTGACTATCAGTCAGGGAGGGCTACAGAATGTAGTTATGAGTGCATTTACAGCTACATGAGTGTGTGAGTGTGTGTGTGTTTAAATATATAAATCCATCTACCTTTTCTCAGGTGACTTACCTACTGGGAATAGATGAGTGTAGACCAAAGATCTTCTAGGACCAGTTGGATTCACAAGTATAGAGAGGCTGAAAAACCACTGGCCTGTGGCCTTGGTTAGAAATGGCAACCACATAGGACAGGAGTGGTGCTGGGTGTAGCAAGGATGGTACAGAAAATTGTGTTTCACATAAGCAAATCCGTCTCCCCCCAGAGGAGGTTTGATTTTTTGTGTTTTCCTACTGTTTGGGGGCCTAATCTTCCAAGAATCCATCCTTAAATCAAAGCATGTCTCTTCAAGAACAAGCACAAGCTCCAGGCTGTGGAACAAAGGCATTCCAGAGTGTAGTAAGCACGTGAAAATTTCCCATCAGCACAGAAGACTGCCTAGAAATCAGGCGAGTGGGGCAGCTCACTCCTGAAACACAATCCACCAAATCTACTTCAGAGAGGAGGTTTGTTCTACATGACTGTGAGCAAACACAAGCTCCAGAATTTACTGGACTGAATGATGTCTCCTCAAAATCCCCATCTCCTAGCTATGTTGGTGAGGGTCTTATTTCAGAATAGGGCCCTTGTGGCTAAATCCAGTTGGAATGATTTTCCTGCTGGCCCTATCCCAGCCATTTATTCCTCAAAGAGAGAAACTAACACATGAGGACTCAGAAAGATGCTGGGGGGGGCAATGGCGTAGGGGATGGACACTCTGAGAAGGCCTGGGATGGGCCAGCAGGCCCATGGGGAGGGAGATTCACTCTCATCACTGCAGTTGGTGCCATCTTTGAAAACACCTTAATTTCCAATTTTCTTCTTGAAACTCAGAAAGAGTAGATTATTTTGGTTATTTCATGCTACCCAGTTGGATCTGTCACCAGGGCAGTACCTGATGTCCTGTTGCAGGACTCCTCTAAGAGCCCCTTTTTCTACCCTGTGGAGATTTTTTCCTGGCAGATCTTGCTCAAAACTTAGCATATAAAAGGACATTGGGTGAGGTGCTGGGAGAAGTTACCTGAAGGCATTTGACCCTGCCAGGAGAAGTTTACATTTGGGGTGCAGCTCCTCCCAGCTCTGCTGGGAGGCTTTGAACTTTCATCCCTAGATAGCCCAGCCCAGAATGGGCTGGACTGGGAGTCTTGGCGGATTTCGAGCTATAAAATAAGTTGCAAGAAAGAAGCTCGCTCTCTTTTTTTCCCCCTTTTTGCCTTTTCAGTTTCCCTTGGTGTTTTGCCTCTCTGTCCTCTTCATTCTCTGTTGGGCCTCAACACGTGGTGGCAGCCGTCTTAGCCTGCACCTGGCTGGGGCCTAGCTGGGAAGCACAGAGTCGGAGGCTTTTCCCTGCTCTTGGATTGTATATTGGAACCTGTAATAGTAAAGCCCTTTTTAAAACTGCATCGGATTCCTGAGTTTTCATCCATTCCTCCGGCTGGCTTCAGAGGTAGAAGGGACTCGCTTCCCGGCACTGTTGGGGACCCGGAGCTCCCCGACAATGTCCTGCCCTGATACACAACAGTCACTGTAGTTTGGATGGCACTGCAATTTAAAAGTTGCTTTGCTTTGTTAGGCAGAACATTTTCTTGAACACTATAGAAGTTTGTCAATATTCTTCAAGTCCAGTGGAGACTTTAAAGATCTTTTTTTTTCAAGCCACTTCTGCACCTGCCCCTGAGGAAATCACTGGGGTCTAAGTAAGGTTTCTTGTGGTCACAATATTGAGGAGTCAAATAAAAGCTAGGAATAAATAAAAGGATAATGATCACTCATGTTGGGGGTTGGGTTACTTTTAGCACTTAAAAATAGATGTAAGCTGACATTAAAAGCATAGAACACTGTACTGTTTCCATAGATTTAGGTGTATTTGACAGGTAATGTTACACTGAATGTGAATGGCTGGCCACAGCCTCTGGGAGCAGAGCACACGCCTATCTTCCCCTCAGCACTGGTCTTGCCTGTGGCCTTGGTCTTCAATTACACTGAAGAAAAAATGAAACAAACAGCTATAAATCTCTTTGTTAAGGTTGGTTGTATGCATTGATTGCAACCACTATCACTATTACTATCCTCCCGTTGATCATCTATTTGCTAGAGGGGCACCAGTAATATCTCCATATGAGCTGTCCCATGCTAGTAGAGCCCTACGGGCATCTATTCGCTCCAGGAACTTAAATAGCCTTAAACCATTATATTAGGTCATGGGAATGAACTAATTAAATTGTTACTGGTATTTGGCATATTAAATAAAACAGGGCAGCTTGCCAGGCTTGCCATGCAGGTGGCATACCCTTGTAGTCACCTCTAAATATAGCATTTATAGATGAACCATGCGGCCGCTTACGCTGCGCAAGACAGGCTGTGATAGGCTGTCGCTGGGTGGAGTTCTGATGAGAGGAAGTCGGATGTGGAAAACAGCGGCCCGGTGGATTATGTGTGTGTGGGGGGTCTCTGGCTTGTTGTGTGGCTCTGCTGGGGTGGCGGGCCAGGGCTAGAACCCGCCATAACTCCGGGCGCCTCGTGAGCGGCTGGGCACAGGGAGAGCAAGTAGCAGCTCTGCCCCATGTCTGCAATACTAGAACAAAATCAGCAAAACTGCAAGATACACAGATACTACAGCAAAAAATAAGCTGCACTTTGATGTATTACAGATGAAAGTTTTAAATGGTCCCTTAGGAAAGCCATAAACCCAAACCTTTATATATGAATTAAATAAAATGTGTTAAGCCCCAACAATGAAAATTATCTGGCACTGCTGAGGGACATGGAGAGACAGAACAAGCTTTAGAGATGAGAAAACGCCATGTAACCACACTCCGCTTCCAGCATCATACGCAAGCTTAGCCCAAGCTCTCACCATCTTAACATGCCAGCCTGGAGGTCTGCCTGCCTCTCCCCATCCCAGGAAGGCAGCCTCCCGCTGACATCACTGCGCCTGTCCTGGAGCAGAAGGCAAAATCTCTACCTACTGTTGCGCCCCAGCAGCCCCCCACACCCCTATTTTTTTTAATTTACTTTCTGATAATTCTACTTTCCATTCCTTTATGTTTTATTGAACCAAGTAATAGGAAAAAAAATTGCTATATGCCTGCCATGGGGGGGTATTCTGGTGGGTTGGGGTGGGAGGGAACCTATGTGTGGGGGGACTGGTGCTGGAATATTGTATGCCTGAAACAACTCTATTATAAACAACTTTGTAAATCACAGTGGCTCAATAAACATTTCTTACCAAAAACTCCACATGCTTGTTTGGTACAGAGATTTATATGATGCCTGTAAAAGGTATGGAAATTCAAAAGAGACGGAATAGCAAAACAATTTTAAAATCTTTAAGCTGCTTACTATTTTTCTGTTTATTGGCTTTAACATATAAAATATGTTCTGAAAATTGGATAATATGGGGCTGGAGTAATAGTACAGCAGGCAGGAGCTTGTCTTGCATGTGGCCTACACAGGCTCTATCCCCATAAAGTCCCCGTACCCCACCAGGAGTGATCCCTGAGTATAGAATCAGGAGTAATCCCGAGCACTACTGGACATGGTCCCAAACCAAACAAACAAAACAAGTGATTCATGGTTTTTGCTGTCAAAAAGGTTATAGATCACTAAGGGAGATCAGAAAATATAAATCATTTATATGAAGAAATTCTGAAAAGGGCACTTGGAAAATCAGATGTATTTGCACAAAGTATTCCATATGTAAACTAAGATATAAGCGGCATCTCTTATTAAAATTCCTCAATAAGTTGTGGTGATTCCCTGGAGGTTGGCCATCTCTGTCTGTCAGGAGGGATCTGATCTTTGCCCTGGGGAGAACAGTGTCCCCTGGAGCCATGCTGAAGGGCAGAGAGAGGGAGTGACACTGGGGCTGTAGAGATGCTGCAGAGTGCTGTGGTGCCTACATGCACTTAGCTGAGTGCCATTCCAGGTACAGCATGTCTTGTCCTGCCCTGGCACCACCAGGCCTAACCCAGATCCCTAATGAACCATCAAGCCCACATGGCCAATCTAAATGTTGCCAGAAATTGGCCCCCAAATTCTCTAAGCAGTGCTTGGGTGCACCCCCAACACTCTTATCAAGATTGGGGCTCTTAAATAATTCCCACAAAAATATAAAAGAACACAAGAATTTGTGCTAAAGTATTGGAACAAAATGGAAGATTTGACTATGGGGCATTTCTAAGACAAACAGAAATATCTGGGGTCACATAAACCACTGACCACATTGGAAAATGTACACTGGTGAAGGGATGGCTGTTGGAACACTGAATGACTGAGACCCAATTATGGACAGCTTTGAAATGGCCCATCACATAGTGATTCAATAAAATTTAAAAAATTAAATTTTAAAAAATGTGCAAGATCAGAAAATCAAGATAGATATGTTTAAATAAAAAAAAAATAGGGATTAATATATGTCTCAGTTATGGTATACTGACTTGCTTTTTGTCACAGACTTTACTGTTAGTGAATAATTATCCAAATCCGATGTCTGAGGAGGAACAGTGTCTCTGATTTGTCTTAAACTCTCCCTGTCGCCATCTTCCTGTCCAAATCTCAGCTTTCACTGCCTGGATTTTGGCTTGGATTTGCAACAGACGCCCTGCTAATTTTCCCACTTTCAGCATTTCTCCCCTATGCTGTTCTTGCGTGCTGCAACCATCATGCCTTCACCAAATTAGACAAAAAAAGAAATAGCCTGGGATTCCCTCAATCTTTCTGTGCACTGGATTTTTGAGAATGCATGTACATGTGTGTAATCTCCAGCTGCAGCTCAGGGCTGCCCGAGATGTCACATAGCTTTGTACACCTACCATGAACAATGCCTGACTCACACCCAGCTCCCCATCAAAGCTGGCTGCTGGCTTCCTTCTGATGCACCCCACTAGCAGGCATCCCTGCTCTAGTACCGCAGCTGGTCTGCGATGCTCTACACACCAAAGCCCTCATTCTCATGGTGCTTGGCTGCCTGGCATTCCTCTGACCCTGACCCAGCCTCCCCTTGGACCTTAGCTCAGCAATTCTGAATGATTTTTCCTCCTCAATCCTTTTGGGGGTCTCTCTCTACTACAAAACCAGAAAGGCTCGAGGAGCCCAGCACACAGAACTCTTGCCGAACTGGGGAAACGTGGAGAGCAGAAGTGGAAGGAACAGGCATTTTCCTCATCCTTCACAGGAGCAGGAAAGTGGAACGCTTTGGAGATTCTGGACACAACAGTCCTGGACCTCTGCAGGGGTCTTTCTCCCCAGAAATGTAGAAGGATGTAGAGGGAAGTGAATGCAGATTCCATCAGTAAAAGGACACTTCCTCTTTGTTCCATGAGTTGTAAGGGGAGAAAGAACAATGCAGTTCATTGGCACCAGAGGAATCTGGGCACAGACCACAGCAAACGTGCCTTGGTTACTCTGCCTGTGATGGGAAGCATTTGTGTTCCTGCCCCACCCCACACCACACTCACACTATAGAATGCTGTGCACGACAGGGCTGGGGATTTGCCACTGCAGAAAAACCAGAGAGCGTTATTAGCACCTCTGTTCTCAAGCTGTCTCAGACAAACAAGTAACAGTCCTACTGACAGACTTAACTAAGGGTCAGACTAACTGGAATGAACCAAGTTCAGGGGCAGCCCCTCAGTGGGGTGAGGCTGGAGGCTGCATGCAGGCACCCCTGTGCGGGGTTTCAGTCCCCTCCTGCCTTCCCTGTCTCTCTAACCATCATCTCCTTGGCATACTTGCATCTTCCGTCTCAGTACCACAAACTTCCGGGTGAGCATTTATGAACCCGAAACCAGAACAGGAACCTTCTGCTGTCCCACAGTTGGACACTGTGAACCACATATTCCCCTGATGGTGATTTCTCCTTTCCTGCACCTCACAGCACCTCACACAGAGGGTATCCTGGACAGGAAGTTAGGTGGTTCTGACAATCAAGGCCACCCAATCCTGAGCTCTGTGTCCCTCACAGACCAGTCATGGTCCAACAGTCTCCATTCTTCCTGCTCTTTCTAGTACCTGAAAATAATGCTCGAGACATGGACCAACAGTGATCTGGGATGTAATAAAAATATAAGGAAGTTTGAAAGTCATCTTATTAAAATGTTTGGTTGAATACAACTCTAAGTATTGGAAAGGCAAAAGAGAATCCCAGTTTTAGGTGTAGGAAATGAAGGCCCCATAATGAATGGAGAGGCATCTTTGAGTTTCCATTAATCTGTTGCTCCATTTCCAGAAAAAAAATCACTCAGGAACACCCTCTGAAATCTAGCTGTAAAGAACAGAATGCGCCTTCATTGCCCCTGAAGTTATTAGGGGCCCTGATCCCCACAGAGGGAGGGAATGGAATGGCCCATTTGGGAAACACAGGCTATTGCTATCTGGGGAAAAGCCAGTCGTGGTGTCTTATAGGAAAAGAACTAACTGAGTCCACAGTTTTTACTTGTCATCCCTGGAGAGACTCTAATGTCCAAGAGAAAGAAAACCCATAGATGTGGACACACATGACATGGTTTAGCAAAAACAAAGTTCTATGAGAGTAAGTAAAAATTAGAATTCACATGAATTATCCTTTGAAGGTTGTGAAAGCATTATTCTTTACAATATTCTAACAACCAAAGATGAAAAATAAACAGACTGCAGCAACCGAGGTGGGACTGAGTAACCTAATCCCCATGCTTCCCTCCCAGAAAAATAAATCAGCTCTGCTCTTGGAAGACGGCATAGCGCAGGCCAAAGCCAGAGACCAGGCCAAGTTTGATTCTTCTGCGGCCTGAGAGGTTGTGGGCAGGCAGGTGAGGTGGGTGGGAGACGAACACGGCAGCTCTCTTGGCATGGGACAGCCCATGTCTCCTGACAAGGATCCTGCTCACATAGATGGCCTGAGTATGATCCATCTGTCTGGTCTTGGGAGGAACAGCTGACATGGCTAAGCTGACCGCCAGCCCTTCTCAGTACCATCACCCTACTCCCATGGTCTTCTCCGACCTTTCTGGCTTCCCAGCTCTGCAGCTCTGTGGGCCTGGGAGCACTTCAGCTGGAGCCACTGCTGTCCTATCCAACCTTCTGTGTTTTCCCCCAAGTAAGACTCTTGGAGAGTGATCCTGGCAGAGAGGAGGTGAGCTGAGAGGCCTTGAATCAGTTCCCCACCCTCAGCAGAGTGCAACTTCTCTTGCTCCAGATGCATTCTCCTTTCATTTCTCTTTCTGGCTTGTCTCTACCCACAATTCCCTGCGTAGAGTCTTTCAGCCATCAGAATGGTGAAAGGGACTGATAAGATGTGTTGGGCTGGGTGGACACTGAGTTCTGAGGCTGAGTCTACAGAATTCTGGGGTCTTGCATAAGACTTGATCTGAATGCACTGAAATTCCAAACTCTAAATTATTTATGCCTCTTATGTTTGTTTGCTTTTACTTTTTTTAAACTTTAGTAATATGTGTCATTCTCAAAATAAAAAATGTTCTTGGGCAAGGGTGAATGTTTAGCTATTAATCCAAGAACTGAAATTCTGGGTGCATTTCTTTTGATTTAATAAACTACAAAGTCATAAAATTCTCTAAGTAGAGAATATCACAAACTGTTGGAGAAGTAAAAAATCTGTAACAATAATTATCAGTAAAATTGTATTTGCAAGTGGTACTTATAGTATTTCTACAGTTCTAAAAATTACTTTAAAATTAGTTAAAATGTCATATGAAGATGTATAAGCATGCATATCTCTGAGTTATATTTTAAAAACTAGAAATAAAACAAAGACCCCACAGTAAAAAATGATATAATGAATCATGGAACCTCCCTACAAAGAATATTATTCAGCAATTAGGAACCAAGATAAGGAGAATATTAGTGAACACATGAACCAGCCTGGTCACTGTGAAGAGAAATCTGTCAGTGTAGAGTGCTGGTTTTGGGGGTGTCTAAGAAGCATAGCTGGGAATGCTCACTCTTGGCAATGCTTGGGGAACTGTGTGCAGTGCTGGGGTGAACTGAGATTGGCTGCTTTCCAGGTCATAGTCAAAACCCCTCTGCTATCTCTCTGGCCCCTTGTGACTGTAGCATTTCATGCATAAAGGGACCGAGAGAGAGCACAACAGGCTGGGCACTTGCCTCCACACACACTAACCTGGGTTTGATCCTTGGCACCCCATAAGGTCCTCTGAGCTCCACCAGGAGTAAGCTCTGAGCACTGCTGAGTGGTGCCAAAACAAGTAAGTTTCATGCATGATATTCAGATAACCTACTACCAAGAGATCTTGCAACTGTGAGGACCACAAACCTTCATAGGGCATTTGAGCAAATATTACCTGAATACAACAGGAGTACCATGCCCAGGAAACAGAACTTCTGTGCTCCTGAAATCACTTGAATAAATCAGACTTATCCAAAGTCACCCACTAACAACAATGGGACTAAAAACAAGGGAGAAATGGGAAGAAGAGAGATTCCTCCCCAAGAGAATTAACGTAGACAATAATCATCTGATTTTTTCTGGGTTTGCGGCTCTTCCCTCTGTGCTCAGTCACCATACCTGGATCATGGGCAATGTTTGGTGGCGGTGGTGGTAGGTATCATGTGGTGTTGAGGATTGCGCCCAGGTCTCCAGCATGCTTTTTCACGAGCTCTGTCCCTTGTGCTATCTTTCCATCCCCAACAATAATGATGCTAAACCCCAAACAAGAAAATTCAAGAATATATTTTCCATTTCTAATTAGTACAGTACAAGAATCTTATTGCATAAAACAGATTACAATTTGAAATAAGATAATACTGCCTGCTGGAAGGAGGCATGAGGAAGGAGATTAGCAAGCTAAAGAGACGAGACCAGAGACATCTTCACAAGTTGCAGCTAGAGAATTTCAAGTTCTGAACAAAGTGTGAAGGTGCCAGGGAAGGATTCCTTCAGCTCTGTCTTGAGTCTCTGCTTGGCACAGTGGTGATGAGAACTCTGGGCCAACACTTTCAAGGAGGTGTCAGTGGCCAAGAGGGTGAGAAGGAGACACAGTGTGAGTGGGATCGTGTATGGGAGCATCTGTGCATGTATTCAGTGTCACAGATGCACTTAGTTGTAGTGGATTTGTGGCATATACATACATGCATGTTAATAGAGTTATATGTATTTATCCATATCCCAGGGCATGTGTCAGACTGACTAGGTGCAGCCTGAACAGAGAAGCATGGCAGAGAATAGGGGTTTAGGGCATTACATTAATCACCAAACACATAAACAAGCCCTCGAGCAACCACAGAAATGCCTGTGTTGGGAAAAGCCAAAATCTAGATTCACAATAGCATATAGTTCTCAACAACAAAATTATGAGACACGCAGAACTGCTCCAAGAAAGTATGACCTAAATACAAGGGGGAAATGTAAAAGAAAGTGCTTTTAAAGGAGTTTACTGATAACTTCAGCAAAGAAAGCTCTAGAATTACATCCCAGGCCTCAAGAATCAGATGCAGGGCTGGGATACTGCTCAAGTGGCAGAGCACATCCCTAGCAGCTCAGGACTGGGCCATTTCACAGGACCATAGACACTACCAGCTCCACCCCCCTGTCCTAGCACCATGAAAGCAGTCACCCACACAAAAAGAATGAAAGATGTTATAATGATGATGACTCACTGAGTAGAAAATATCATAAAAAAAGATAAAAGATGGAGCAATTATACATCAGGTAGGGCACTTGCCTCGCACAGGGCCAACCCAGGTTCAATTCCCAACACCCCCACATGATCTCGCATGTCCCACCAGGTGTGATCCTGGAGGATCACCAGGAGGCCCAGATCAGGAGTGAGTCCTGAGTGTGGCTGGATGTGGCTCAAATTGCCCACCCTCTCCCCACAAAAGGGTCAAAAATAATGAAAAGAATCAAGTGGTATTTTTAAGAGTTGCCTAGCACGGAAGCAGTGGTGTGCTCTCAGTTGAGGTGTGTCAAGGGAAGCATGTGTCCACAGCATCTGTGCTGTTTGTGTCGCAGGGACTGTACCTTCACACCCCCAAAACAGTGCACCCTAGGAGCCTGTGCTTTATTGACAACATAGACAACTCTTCAGAAGCACTAAGTGACTGTGCCTGAGGCCATCTCACTGACCACAGCTTCCTGCCTGCCACACTGCCCCCATGTGTCTACCTCCTGGGGTCTGGAGTTCTCTCAAACTTGCCCATCTGGAAGGAAAAGAGAAAGAGAGAGAGAAAGAGAAAGAAATAAAGAACCTGCCATAGAGGCAGGCTAGGGGAGGGGGAGGGAATTGGGGACATTGGTGGTGAGAAATGGGCACTGGTGGAGGGATGGGTGCTGGAACACTGTATGACCAAAACCCAAATATGAATATCTTATGAACATCTTTGTAATTGTATATCTCACGGTAGTATAATAAAATATTAATGATAATAATAATAATAATAATAATAATAATAAATTAAAGTAAAAAAAACTTGCGCCCATCTGTCACTTCCAGTATTCTCATTTCTTTGGCATTCTCAACTTCAAAGCACAGAGGCATGACCAGGATGGCCGTGGGACTTACGTGGAGCCTTGAATAAGCAGTACCCCCTCTCCTGCCTACCTCCACTCACACTGTAGCCCAGCAGCTGCACCAGCTCCTCGGGCATTCAGCAACAATGAGAAGCAGAGAGAAAGGAGAGGCCAGTTCATGGTGCAGAAGCCCACCAAGATCCAGCACAGAGGGTGGCAGGCACATGGAGAATGAGCCTTATGCTGGTGTCTGTCATTATTCCTCTATCTTTCTTCTTCAGCTCTGTGCTTGGAGTTTCCCAGGCTCATGAAGGCCCCAGGGCAGGCCCAGAAATGAGGCTGGCTTCTGCTTAAACTAGAAAACCTTCTTTCTTCAGGAGTCATGACCCAACTTCCCACTTACAGCAATCAAAGCTCAAACTTACTCAAATTAACTGACAAGGAAAAACGAATTTGTTAGAAATGCCAATCACCAAACTAAAGAGAACAGGGAAGGGAATTTGAATGCAATGCTAGAGTCCAGCCCCAGGCAGGACCCTTCTATGGGATCTGCTGAGGAATGTATTATAGGGACACATTCTGAAGTGGCCTGTCTCTTCACATGCTGGAGTCCCACCCTGTCTGTGCTTCTGAGTCTCTTCCTTGGGCCTCACCAACTTCTGGTTGCCATAGCACAGAGACAGGAAGTGCTTTCTCCATTTGTCTTCTGCTATAAAATGAAGTGACCTGGGCACGGAAGGACACAGGTGGGGACTGCAGAAACAATGTCAAATATGTCGCTTCTTTGGAGTCTCATCATCCCAAAATCCTGTGGAAAATCTGGAGGTATTTGATTTTGATCTTGTGCTTACACCTGACATGCCCCTCCTGTTCCCTGTCCCAGCAGTGGCCCAGGCTGTTTCTCAAGACACCCCCAACTGTGGTTCTTTGTGCCTACACTGGAGTGTCAGTGAGAAAATCCTGCTTTAGCTCAGCTGAGAGGAAGTGATGCTTCATTGCTGGACACTGCCAACTGCCATTCCTGATCCAAGAGAAAAAGATGCGGGAAGAGGGAAATCCTGGAGACCTTTACTCTTTGTGAGGGACAGTGTCAGGGACAGAACCCAGGATCTGCTTCAGAGCCATCTGTGGCCTCAGAGCCACAGCCTGGCTGCATTGTCTCCACTGCCTGCAGAGTGACACTGTGAGATCGTTGCTTGATACAGGCTCTCCAGAAACAGAAATGTAGATAAAGGAAGGTTTATTAGCTCAGCACTTAAAGAGCACTGAGGTCCCTTTGAACCAGAGAGACTCAAAGGGCCCCACTCTGTCCTCACACACTGTTTTTATACCTTCTTGCACTCAACCTTTAGGATGCACACCTGCATTCTTTATCTTTAGCAAAGCAAGGCTACAGAAGCAGACAAAGCAGTTAGCATCTACCAAATCCTTACCAAATCTTTACAACAGTATTAAAGTATACATTGTGTCAAATGGTCACATTCTGATCTGATTTAGCCTTGATCAGGTCTCTACCCACTCTTGGGCAGACCCAATTAGGTTGTCTCTACATCCTGACCCTAATAAGAATGTCCTGCTCCAGGGTTAAGTCTTGCTATTGTGAGAAAAATGCTTCTGCTGAATATCACTGTTTCACAACACGGGGCCACAGGGGCACCTACCTGTTTCCACTGTCTGCTGCTGCTGCTCCTGCTGCAAGATTGCACACGCCACGGAGATGCCTGTCCTCCTCATTGACCAAACACCCCACAGCCTTTTCACAACACATAGACCATAAGCAGCAAGGCAAACTTTGTAATTACGTTGTGCATACAGAGCAAACACCCAACAGATGATGAAAATTAGCTGGAAGGTTTTCAAAAAAAATAATCACCCATAAGATTAATAAGCTGACATGAAATTTGTTTTTGTTTCTGTTAGGGTTTGGACTATACACAGCGGTACTAATCAGGACATACTCCTGGCTTTGCTAAGGCATCAATTTTGGCAGTGTGGAGGACCATGTGTTGTACTAGGGGATGGTTGCATGCAATGCAAATGACTTAACCCCTGTACTTTCCTCCAGCCCTGAGATTTGTTTAGGGTTTTGTTTTGTTTTTTCAATTTAAAGTATTTTTGCTTCATGTCAAATATCATATAGAGGCCCTATGTGAAAACAAATTTTATCTCCTAGGGGAAGATAACAGCCTTGAGCATAGGAATAAGCTCTGAGACCATTGATAACCTTCTAGAAAATGCATCCATGTTTTCAAGAGAGCCCTGGCAAGTCTGCTCTCTGAGGAATTTGGGCCTTACTTCTCCACTCTAGTGACTGGGGTATACCCAGGAATCTGCCTTCCTCTGGGCCTCCCACTCCCCAGAGCGCAGGCTTGGCAGACTTGTTCTAATATTTGTGCTTGCTTCCAGAAGAGAATGCTGCATTTCTTTGTCCCTCAGAAGGTTTTCACAAAAGAGCAGGAGTCCCACTGGCTTGGAATCCCTTTCTAGAAGGAAATTCACTCTGATTACAGAAGTCTACCTCGCTGGGCCACATGCAATATGTTCTCTGTGCTCTGCGGCCTTGGCTGCTGGGACTGTGGGAACCCAGAACTGCTTGTGGGGGAGTTAAAATAATTTCTACCCTAACCTTACATTACTG
>JAJIBD010024049.1:57500-80229 GCA_021461705.1 Cryptotis parvus
GAATTGATAGGTTTTATCCTATGTTGTTGATCAAGCTTTTGAAGATAATTCACACTGTTTCCAGTGACTGCAGCATTTTTCATTTGCACTTACATAAGGCTCTAATCTCCCTGTATTCTCAATGACACTTGCCATTTTTCTTCTTTTTCCCTCCCTCACCCTCTACTCACAGTCATCCTATTGAGAGCATGGAGAAAAAGCTCCCTGTGGTCTCACTTGTGTTTCCCTAGTTAAGTCACGTGAAGAATCTCCTCAGGGCTGGGATGGAGCTTAGTGGTAGAGTGCTGGCTCTGCACGTGTGAGGGCATGCTCCAATCCCTAGCAAAACACACACACACAGACACACACACAGAGACACACACATACACACACACACTTTTCAGAGAAATACTGGCCATTTATATATCTTGTTCAAGAATTGCTACTACTCTCAGCCTTTGCTTATTAAATATTCATTTTAAATGTTTTATTGTTGAGTTATAGAAATGTTTATGATATTAACTGCTTATGAGAGAGATAGATTATAAATGGTCCTTCCATTTTGCTAGTTCTCTCCCAGATGTAGCTGTGGGTTCATACAGCGAGACTTTGTGATACTGAGGTTGGCCGCTTTCATAGCCCAAACCGACACTGAGAATCTGAAACTGTAGCCCCCTCAGCCTGCTATTTCATCCTTAGTGTTGGGGACAACTCACTCCGCTGTGGTGTCTGCTGGGTACACACTCAGGGCCTGCTCTGTGGTTGCACACGTGGTGGCGGTGGCACTGGGTGACGTGGGGCAGTGCCTGGAATCAAACTCAAGTCTCATGCATGCTGGGCAGCTGCTCTGCAACTGAGCCACGTCTGCGGGACCTTCTGCTGGTGACTTTTTCCTCATGAAGAATGTTGTGATTTATCAGGTACTTTGTCTGCATCTATTGTGGTGGTCACTGATTGCTACTTTGCTATTAATTTAAGAGACATTTTACAATTATTATTGATTTGTGTTTACTGAACCTTCTTGTATTCCAAAATAACCCCCACTAGGTGATGGGGACTAATCATTTCTGTGTGTTCTTGCTAACATTGTACTGAGAATTTTACATTGGCTATTTGTAAGATTCTAGTCTTCGGTTTCTTATGGTGTCCACACCTGACTCTGGTCTTAGGGTTATTTCAGCCTCTTAGGGCGTATCTGGAGGAAACACTTCCTCCTCTATGTGAGGGGAGAGTGTGAGGTAGATTGGTGTCAATGGTGGAAGTCACCACAAACTGTCTGGCCTTGGTATTGGCTCTGCAGGGTAGTCTCTTTATCAATATCTTCACTCACCATAGATGACTCTAGAACAATGTTTCCCCAAGTGTTGCTGGAATGATGCAGGGATTAGGGGCACAGCAGTCTTAGATGCAATTGAGGGTGCTGTGTGTTGATTTGAAGAATGCATATTTTTAAGAGGCAATGAGTGATTTCTCTGAAGGGGACAGTAGATCAATAAACTGGGGATTCTCTGGTTAGAAAGTAGAAAATTATTATTCATAACTTGCTCCTTGATTTCTTATTCTCATGTGTTCTATGTGTTCATATGTTTGACAAAGCAAACAAGTAATATCTTATGTCTATCTTTTTTTTTTTTTAAACCCAGCAAACTTTATTTTATTTTATTTTATTTTGCTTTTTAGGTCACACCCGGCATGCTCAGGGGTTACTCCTAGCTCTGCACTCAAGAATCACTCCTGGCGGTGCTCGGGGGACCATATGGGATGCCGGGATTGAACCCGGGCCAGCACAGGCCGCCTGTGCAAGGCAAACGCCCTACCCGCTGGGCTATCGCTCCAGCCCCTCTTATGTCTATCTTATGACCTGTCATCTTAGTTACCGACTACATGCCAGTGGGGCTGCTGGGACCCACTGGGGCTCTACACCACAGAGTCCAGGAGAATGTGTGGTCACTGAAAGCTGAGCTACACACTGATGATTTTAAGTAGAACATGACCTAGAGATTAGATAATCAAGATCTCATTTTTATCAGATCTGCCTCCAAAAGTCAACTACTTCCTCAAAAAACAAATGAGACAACAAACCTTCTCAAGGAAGTTACCCTCATTTGTTTGTGTAAGTTGAAGTTGCTTTTTGTGTTCTAAAATACTTACATTGCTAAAATGTGTCTAAGGAATAAAAACAATATTTTTTTTTCTTTCCACTCTGGCTGCAAATTTGTCCAAAAGAAACAGCTGGATTGGATGGTAGGTTGTTGTCCAGGATATATCCAGGGTGCAAGGAGGGTCTGAAACATTTCTTGCTGTGCTGACCCAGGCAAGCTGCATGCCCTGCATTTTGGGAACTCGCCCTGGGGAACGGGAGTCACACTAGGTGGGGGGCTCTGCTACCCTCAATCCTTGTCTAGAAGATGCAGCTGGGAAGATCTCAAGTCTCTAGGGTTGGACACTGTGGACTCAGGAAGGTCATGCTGGGCTCTCCATGTCTCCTGGGCACGGCTCAGACCAGCTCTGGAGTAACGATCAGGCCTATACTTGTTATTAAAATACTAAATATGCATGATGAGGCTTAAACAGTTATGTCTCCGATTCCCTCCACCATTGGTGGGGGGAAATGGGCACTGGTAGAGGGATGGGTGCTGGAACACTGTATAGCCGAAACCCAAACATGAACATTTTTGTAATTGTTTAAAATTTTTTTAAAAATGAACACAGGCCTCTCTTTAACTTCAGGCACAAAAGTAAGATCAAACTGGATTAAAGACTTCAATATCAGACCTGAATTCATAAAGTATGTAGAGGAAAACATGGGCAGAACTCTCCACAAAATTGAAGCTAAAGGCACCTTCAAAGATGAAATACCACTGATAAGCAAGTGGAAGCAAAGATAAACATATGGGAGTTCATTAAACTAAGACGCTTCTGCACTTCAAAAGAAACAGTGACAAAAGTACAAAGACAGTACAGTTCACAGATTTGGGACAATTATTTACCCAATACACTCTCTCTTTAGAGGAGAGAGAGAGAAGAAAAGTGCCTGCCATAAAGACAGGTTGGGGTGGGGAGAGGGTAGGGAGGGGAAACAGGGCACATTGGTGTTGGGAAATGTGCACTGGTGGAGAAATGGGTGCTGGAACACTGTATGACTTAAACCCAATCGTAAACAGCTTTGTAATGGTCTGTTGCACAGTGATTCAATAAAAAATAATAAAAATAAATAAACAGTTATGTCTGAGTCCCCCAAGTTCTGCCCCTGTTGTGACAACCTTCACTGCCCCTCCCAGCCCAGCACCCCTCCAGGTCTGGCACAGACACACGAAAGGGGAAGCCTGACCAGCAGGGTCCTGCTCAAGGACACTCCAGGTCTTGAGACTGTGGTATTTTTTAGAAAGAAAAAAAGCTTAACACATAGCCAATAGTTGGTTAGGCTTTGATTCACTTGTGAGCTGTGCTAAACGTGTTCTTTAATTAATTACTCCAAAGAGAAAATGTTGAATCACTTGAGGCATTCATTCTACCATTGAACTGTATAGGTCCATAGTCAAAAAGTATTTTCTATATAGGTCCATAGTCAAAAAGTATTTTTCAGCAGCAAGAGTTCTTTCCTCTGCATTCATAGCTGACATTACAAGAGAATAATCTGGAATAATGTTGTATATTCTCTGTATTTATTTGTAAATTTAGCCTGTATATTTGGCTATAGTTCCATGCATAACAGGAACTGACCAAAGAGTAAGAACTTTATTTACCAAGATGAGGAAATGACAGACATATTGTAACTACTCTAGGGATGTGCATATTTATATAATGATACCTATCTATCTATCTATCTATCTATCTATCTATCTATCTATCTATCTATCTATCTATCTATCTATCTATCTATCTATCTATCTATCTATCTATCTATCTATCTATCTATCTCTATCTATCTATCTATCTATCTATCATGTGTTCTAATGCATTCTATGTGTCAATATGTTCAACAAGCAAACAAGAGATATCTTATGTCTCTCTTATAACCTGCCACCTTAGTTGGTCTCTATCCATCCCACCTTATGGTTAGGAGGCATCAGGGTCGCTCCTTGTGATTCTCAGCCAATCTGGCTTCCATTTCCATACAAGGGCCTCAGGTTTTGTTGCTTCTCAGACCCTGCAGTTCTGGGGTTCCCTGGGCTACCCCAGCATGTTATTGCCCAGGGCTGCACCCAGGCTGCTTGAGAAACCATGGTACATGAATTGGGTCAGCCAAATGCACAACATGCACCTTAACCCTGTACTACCTCTCTACAATAAGCTTATTAGTAGTCATCATGTATCATCAATAATAGTAATGTACTTACAAAAATTAACTTTAAGTTCAGAGTAGAAGCAGCAGCAGAAGTAAAGGAGAGTCTGAAGAATGGGAAACTTGTCTTATCAATCTGCGTGTAGGGCAATGAGAGCAACCACTTGTACCTCACAACAGAAGTGAGGTTACTATGGGGCTGTGAGAAAGCCTGGGAGGGATGGGTTGTTACCTGCAGGTGATGCAGGGCAATGTCAGGGCTTTCCTTCCAATGCCAAGTGGCCAGAACCTAGTCATTGTTCACACTCTACCTGGATATGCATTGTAGCCACAATCTAGGCTTGTGTAAAGTCAAGACCTTACGCTTGGCTTATCCACAGCATCAACCAGAAAATAGAGAACTTCAAACCACAAAATTTGTGTATTTTTTGTGCACTACTATTGATGAAAACAAACAACACAGCTAAACTGTTTTCATGAAACAAGGAAAGGTGTTCACAAATCTACCTTTACAGTGACACAGACACAAAGATATGCTTCAGTCCTAGTTAGGTTTATTATGTGTGGTTAAGAGGGTAGGTTTTGTGTCTGGGTAGAAATATTTGCCCCTGGTTAAGTGACTTAACCTTTAAGCCTTTGCTTTTCATTTATAAAATAGGCCTTACACTAGGAAAATATTTAATATATGTTCACGTGTGGTTCTAATTCATAGATACTAACAAAAACCATCTGTAATGTTAAGTGAGGTGCCAACGGTTCCAGGATTAACACAGAGGGGGCAGGCAGTACTTATATCTCATGTCAGTATGGCGTGGTGGCCACAATGAATACCCCACAGTAGTAGCAAAAGACATTATTTGAAACCAAGATTCTTGCCCTTATAATGTCTTCCAGATGATGGTGACTTTGATATGGCTTTTCTTTTCCTTTGTCATTTCACAATATTCTCAAATATTCTATAATATTTTTATCTGGAAATTTCTTAGGGTTGGGGATGGTGGAACAGGGAATGGTTCAAATGGCTGGAGTATGTTCCTGGCATGCAGGGCTCAGAGCCTGGCCCTCAGCACCATCTATGTCCCTAAGCCAGGTGTGTAGCTCTGATGATCAAACACTGACCACCCATAAGATCTTCTGTAAAATATGATCAGATCAACAAAGTGTCATGTGGGGAAATCCCAAGATCATTGTATTTTATTTTTTTTTTTCTTTTTTGGGTCACACCCAGTGATGCTCATGGATTACTTCTGGCTCCACTCAGGAATTACACCTGGTGATGCTCAGGGGACCATACAGGATGCAGGGGGATCAAACCTGGGTCCACCATATGCAAGGCAAATGCCCTCCCCGTGGACAATCGCTCTGACCCTGTATTCTTTAGGACTTAAGATCAGGGTGGAGGATAGAAGATATTAAAACATAAACACTAGGAAAAATTATCAAAAATCAAGACTCCATCAACATTAAGACATAGACTATGACTGTATCATTGAAGGCATGTAAAGACTTTTTCCTTGGCAGGTCTTAACTTTTATAGAAGTACACGGACATAAGCTCTGTGGTCTATTGCAGGGAACTATAAATACATCCTTCCCTATGGTTGCTATTTAACAACTATTCCTTATTTGAAATGGGGATGGCCCTAAGGAGGGGCATACACCAAGTGTAAATTCAACACTTCCTCCAAGTTCCCAGGGGCTGGGTTCTGCTCCCACCCAACCTGCCTGCTGTATCTCAAGGTTCATCAACGAAGTCTTTGTGAAACTGCCAGATGGTGTGTGATCTAAGGAAACGAGCTGCAAGCTACTGGAAACCCACTGTGCCAAGGGAAACATTCCTGAGTGAGTATGGAAAGAGAGATCATTGTTCGTGGCCTGAATTCACCAGAAGAGTTGCTGTGCCCTGGTATTCCTGGCAATAGTGCTAAGGACGGAGAGGGCCATGGACTCTGGAGGCCACTTAAAAGTATTTTCCCTACTTAATCGGGCAATAAAGATTTTCCAGGAAATTGTATTTCCTCAGATTGAGACGTTCCCTAATATTGTCAACCTAAGGCACTGCAAAAAAAATACATGTTTGAGGTTTTCCTTTCAAATCCACCCCAATTTCTCAATGCCTCATGCACGACTTCATCTCTGGACCCAGCCAGCATCACCTCTCTGGACTACTTACACAGTCTCATACCAGTTCCCTGTACACACAGGAAATCAGCTCTCCCTGGGTGCACTACCACTTCCTCTTGGGATCCTCAGATCATCCACTCTCCACGTTAGAGCCACCTACCTCCCACCGCCCCTGCCCCCTGTTATGGTCCCCGGCCCTGATTCCCCTCATGCTGGCATCTCAGTCTCCCCACAATCCTGCACTGCCCCTCCACAGACCTTTGCTCACAGGGTGGCCTCCTCCTCAGTGAGGTTTCCTAGACAGCCTCCCTACACCATAATTTAGTCCTGTCCAAGTCCAGCAGCCCCTCACACTTTGGAGATCCATTTTCTCCATTGCTACCACCAAACAGTCCCAGCTGGGGCACTGACCCATGTTCTGCCCCCACCATCAGGTCTAAGCCCTCCATGCAAACTTTACATACCCCGTTCATTACTAAATCTCCAACTGAGTAAAGCCTTGACTCCCAGACACTTTGCAAAAATGCTTGTGAATGAAGACAATGAAGGTTTGGTGCTGGGGATTAAAGCACTTCTAATCTCCTAAAATTTAGAAATGACCATGCAATCTCCCAATGACCTTGACCTCTTATGAAAATATGAACTGCTCCCTCCTTCCTTCCAGTTTATGAGATCCCAGTAGAGGTATAGCCCAAAGGCTCTCCTAAACATAGCCTCTAGTTCTGACTCTGTGTTCCTGCATCATGAAACCAGTGGCCTTGGTTGCTACTCTGAGGAGCAGTCCTAGGAGGGAATTCACTATAGAGATGTGAAGGAGACAGAGGCACATTCCACAGAGAAGCCGGGCTGCTTCCCACATGCATTTGTAAATAACACTGTGAAGTGAAGGGAAGTTTCTAGCTCTCAAGTGCTCTCTCAATGGCTTTCCAACCTGGATTCCACAAACATTTCTGTCACCAGGAATACTAGACAAATCTAGAAATAGAGAGTGGGAGTATTAATAGAGGCTTTGAGGAATGTGTCTTGCCAAAAGGTAGATGAAGGTAAATAATTTTCAGCTAAGCATCTGGAAGAATTTTTAAGTGTACCAAATTAATAGAGATAATTTGTTTGACTAGTCTTCTCTATGTACAGAAAAACAAACCAGAAAAACCACATGATTCTCCATAAAAATTAAAGATAAATTTTTAAATGTGTACCTTTTATACGTAAAGAAAGGTATATGTAACGTGCTATCTGGTGTGATAAACAAAAGGTATGATTTTTTGACAATGAATCATTTCAAACTATTCAAGTTAGAGTTTTATATAATGATAACAAAAGTGACATTTAAGTAGATTTGTGAGAATTTCATTTTCCCATGAAATACTGTTGAATGAGAAGAAAATATTATTTTCCTCAGGTACAAAATGACAAATAGTGAAGCAGGAATGTCCTGTTGGGTCGGAGGCGCAGAGATGAGACACCAGGAACACAATGTATATCCATTAATATTTTTAATGATCACCAGCCGGAGGGGCAGCAGTTCTCATCATGGCAGCTGACTAACCGCAGCTAACTGACTTTAGCTGACTAACCTGAGCTCGCTGACCTGAGCTCGCTGACCTGAGCTCACTCACCTGGACTAACTCATTTTACTCACTGACTTGAGCTGACTGATTGACTGACTGACCACCTCCACACAGACCCCAACTCCCTTCTCCCCGTCTCGAAGGGCAATACAGCTTAAAGTTTGCATGATTTATATTACAAAGACAGTTCACATTCATTGAATAGGACTTAGGAATAATAGTAAGGAGACAACCAGGAACCAAAACCTGCAGGGGGTGCTATCTAGGTAAGATGAGATGAACAAAAGAACGCATTACAGTGCTAATGCAGCCTTCAGGACTAGCCCATGATGGCAAGGACTCATTGAATAGGACTTAGGAATAATAGGAAGGAGACAACCAGGAACCAAAAACCTGCAGGTGGTGCTATCTAGGTAAGATGAGATGAACAAAAGAACTCATTACAGTTGCTAATGCAGCCTTCAGGACTAGCCCATGATGGCAAGGACCTGTCAGACAGAAGAACAAGAAAAACCTGTTTTTTGCCTAACTTTAAGCATCATCCATTAGACTCCATCTTGGGCTAGTTATAGCCAACAGGGAAATGTGCAGAGAAATGACCTAAGATAGCCTTGTCTGGGTACCTGCAGCTTTGATTAACAGTCTCACTAGGGATTTCTACATACTAACTCTATTGGGGAGACAGTCTGCTGGAAGTCCCTGTGTATCTGTTAACAGGCAGTATCCATCAGACCTTCCTTCGCATATCCTTAGATCTACCTTCTGCCAACAAAATAGTGAATACAGTGTAAATATAATTGTGGTTTTAATTTCAAAAGAAGTCAAATGACATAAAGCAATGTAATGCACTTTCTATTCTAATAAACATATGATTTAATTAGGCTAAGGTCTTAATTTTCATGAACTCTTTCTTATCAATCACCATGTTTCAACCCTTGCTCTGAATAAAGGTGAGCCTGGGCCATGGCTGAATGGTGGAGCACACACCCTTGAATGCATGAGGTCACAGATGCCATCTCGGCACACAGATGAAAGAGAAAGAAAGTTGATTCCTCTCTTCGATTCCGTGGAATCTCCTGTGTTACTTTTTTTTTTCTTGTACCCACTACTGATTGACCTTTGTGACTATGCATGAGCTGTAATCATTATGACATCGAGTCAGCTGTGGGTCAGACCAGGATGGCCAGTGGCATCTCCAACTTTCCTGGTGCTGCACCAGGGGACAAGCACAGCTCTGGTGCTTTATGCATCCAAAATAAGAAGGAAATTATTTCTACCTCATTGCTTTCATGTAAAATTTGGCACCGGAAAGGAGAATATAAAGCTGAGGATGAAATCACAATTGTTTGGATTTGAAAGCTAATTCTTTTTTCCTTTATACATAACTCCCTTAAACTATTCTGTGTATTACAGGGATTAATGATCATCCCACACATATGTGTGAGGACAAGGTGGCAGAAAATATGTATAAATGCAAATTCTTACATGAAAATCTGTGTTCAATGATCCTACTGCTTCAAAAATTGGGCGAGTGTCAGGATCCCATTGTAGAATAAGCTAACAAAGGTCTGAATAGCCATCAAAGGCTCTCAGTATGAATACTAATCAAGGATTTAATTCTGTTTTTACAATTGGGACTTATATCTGACTGGTTCCAAAATGCACACTACACAATATTACAAGGAAGAGGTGGGGTACCAATGTGTGTAAGGAAAAAAATATATATACATCACTTACTTTGAATTAAGGGAACTTTATTCTAACCTGGGAAGAAATTATAAATGGTAGATAGAGAAACCTGGGATAGAGCTCATGTGATGGGGAGTGTCCCTCTCTGAGTTCATGAATAAGGCTTTGGGAAGACTCTGCCCCCTCAAAACTTAGTAATATTACTTTTCTAATACTTTCTCTATAATCCCAGATTCACTTGGTATTGCAGATGTAGAAACCAAGCGATTCCCCTGCTTTCCTCATGATTATTGAATATGTTCACAATTGCAAATATCACAAAATGTGAATTTAACAACAAAAACAAGTTCCTGTGCAATTAAAACTAGTGTTTCCTCGAAGTATGTGACAATGTTCTTGCATCCTCCCAGGGCATTGGAACAATCCAGGGGGTGTTTGCAGCTCTACAAGAGCTTTCTCTTTATTTGCTGAAGAAAAGTTGATTTCCAGACAAGTGCTGAGTGATTAATATTTTTCTGAAAAGGCCATGGTAGACCAAGTGAGTTTAGGAAACTTTGGCTCTAGACTTAAATTGTAGCTATTCTATAAAATATGTAAAGAAGCATTTACAGAGAACTAAGAGTTCTGAAAAGTCAACTGAAAATGTGGCTGTATGAAACATCTTTTGTATATATTGATATTTATTTCTAGATTTTAAACTACTCTTCTTGTGATGCCTACATTTCCTCCATTGAATTATGAGAAAGTGTAAAGTAAAGTTGATACGGTCCTAGAGTCCCTGACTGGTACCCCCTTCCCTCAATCACTCATTTTGGCCATTCACCAAGTCCCCACTTTCAAAAGTTCAGAGAAAGGGAGTAACACCCAGTCCACACCACCCAAAAGATTTTTCTTTTTTTGGTAGTTTTTATGAGGTGACCAGAGAATTTTTCATCTTCAAGATTCAGGATGAGCTACTCATAGACTCAGGATGAGAAGCTACTAGAATTTTTTTTTTTTTTTTTTTTTTTTGCTTTTTGGGTCACACCTGGAGATGCTCAGGGGTTACTTCTCAGGATGAGGAGCTACTAGAATTTTAGAGCGAGCTGATCTCAGAAGAAAACTCATGTCACACACATGTACGCATGGGCCTAGAATAAATAGTAAAGATGAGAAAAATATAGAATTATTAAAAGGTGATTACATTTGACCATTTCTCTGCCACATGGCTCTCTTCAGAAGCTTTAGTAACATTAGTGGGAATTCAATACACTTGCACATATTAGTCACTGCACTAATTATAAAGCCATTTGTTTTTAAATAGGACCACATCAGATCTGTCTCACATTAAGTTGGCACACCTTTGTATTAGCACCACCCTTATTCCAATCTAGACCACCTCACTATGGAAACTGCTCCACGAAATAGTTGGTCATATATAAAAGATTGTTTCACCTTTTTCATGTGGGCTAAAGCTATTAAGCTATTGTTGTGTTCCTTTTTTTTTTTTTTTTGCTTTTTGGGTCACACCCGGTGATGCTCAGGGGGTTACTCCTGGCTATGCACTCAGGAATTACGCCTGGCGGTGCTCAGGGAACCATATGGGGTGCTGAGGATCGAACCCAGGTCGGCAGCATGCAAGGCAAATGCCCTACCCGCTGGATTATTGCTCCGGTCCCTGTTTTCCCTTTTAAAGCTCTAAAGATATTACTGAAGTTTTAAAGAGCAGAGAATGGTATAGATGTATATTTATATCGAAGACAGAAACAGAATCAGCTACTGAACTATACCTGGAAGTTTGCTAGTGGTGACTTTTGAACTCTCAAGAAGAAGCAATTGGAACCTACGCCAGAAGAATTACAACTAAATTCAAAAAATAAAATCCAACAACTCTTTGGGTGGGAGAGGTTGGGGGATGCCAGCTTCCTCTTACCCTGCCCTTTTGAAAGGCTCTTCCCCAACTTCCTCTCCCCCTGTCCTCTGATACCCTCCTCCCTGGAAGACAGTTCTTACCCAGAAACTCGGTGAGCATAGCAGATGCAGTGCAATGTGCTTAGGGGGCTGGCTCATGCTGCTCTTCACATGACCTTGGCACTTGGAAGCTGACGGCCCACCCTTCCAAGAACATATTTGCCTGTTTTCTGTGACTGTACAGGTAAGCTGGCACTTAGGGCCCTGAGTCCACTGGCATGCTGCCAATAAGTTCTTTATCTGCTCACCACTTCATCTCTTACTTACAATTACAAATATAGGAAGTGGCGTGGAGGCCCGGGACTGAGGACACCACCATGGAACCCAGAACACCCTAAGGATTATATAATATCCCACCAAAGGTCTGACCATAGACTCTTCAATGTCATGCAGAAAGTGCTTTTTGGGCCACTTACTCACCAGACAGATACAAAAATCAAGGTGACAAGCAAGAGCTTCTGATTTTCTTCCAAGCGTGGGTCTACAAATCAAAGTCAGACCTTGATGCTAGATGTAAAGCATGGGGCATGTTTAACTGTTTTTTTTTCCCTCTCAACTCTTTTTTACTCTTTTTGAATTTTAAGTAACTCCTAGTTATGTTTTCTCTTCTGCCAGGAAGAAAAACTAAGAAAAGTTCTGCAACTAACCTAGGAAAGGGTCTAATTGCCCCTACTGAAGTCAACAGACCCATTATAGGGAATGCTAACCTTGAGAATGGGAGTCATATGCTTCTCAACCCAGATTGGTTCGCCAGGTGGTTCAAGGCGTAGCTCAACCTTGTTCTGAACAGTCACCCCCTTTGGTTTCGTTCCTGTGGAACCCCTGTCCTGATGGATAGTTCCTACTCTCATGCAATGCCCCCCATGGATGCTGTTTTCACCTGGCGCCCCCCAACCATGTGGTTCCAGGACAGAAAACACTGGCCTACAAAGGAAAGACAGCAATGCCACACAATACCAGGGAAACAAGTAGACACAGGAGTGATTGGCCAAGGAGCTGACTTCCTGCTTCTCCCAGGGATAGGTGAGTGTTGATCAGAAAGAGGCACAGGAATTATAGACATTAGGACATTCGGCATTTTTTTCATGCATCTGACTGCTGAATCAGGTGAGCAACCATTTTCTCTAGAGGTGAAACCCCACTGAGCCATTGGAATGTCAGAAACACCATCAATGGTCCTTCCTTTATTCAAGTGTGAATTCTATCTAACCTCACACATTTCATTGGCAATACATTTACTCTGGCAGTAATTAGCGTCCATACCCTTTAAAATTTTAAATCTAGGGGCGGAGCGAGAGTCCAGCAGGTAGGGAGTTTGCCTTGCATGTGGCCGGCCTGTGCCGGCCCGGGTCTCGATCCCCGGCATCCCATATGGTCCCCTGAGCACTGCCAGGAGTAATTCCTGAGTGCAGAGCCAGGAATAACCCATGAGCATTGCCGGGTGTGACCCAAAAAGCAAAAAAAAAAATAATATTTAAATCTAAATGCAAATTTAAAAGGATTTCTACTTGTGCCATCTTTCACAGAGCTGTAGAAAGCTTATGACTATATGCTGATCTGCATTCTCTGGCCTCCAATAAACCCAAAGCTCAGCTATCACCTTCTCCCCAGCAAAGACAGATAATGGAGGGTGAGATCACATCCCAGCATGCCTGTACACACAGTCACACTTAGCCTGTGAGCTACTATTCAAACTCAGAGTAGGGACTCAATTATCAATTTGTCTCAGCTCTACTCAGGCATTCTTTTGTCCTAAGGTAATGTTATTTATTGATTGATTTTTGGCTTACAATATCATTACTAATGGTTCCTTGTGCATATAATTTTGACACCACACCTGTTGCCAGTGCAGCCTTCTCCCTCCCCTCCTCTCACTCGCCCCCAACTGAACTGTGTGTGTCAGTTCCCTATTATTTTTCATTAGATCTTTGTTGCTGCCTTGCTGCATATCTTTAAGTCTCACATATAAGATCATTCTGTATCTTCCCTTTCATTCTGACTGACTCCATCCTCTAGTCAGTCCTATCCATAAGCTAATACTTAAAGTTTACTTCTAGATCCAAACTGGAAAGAATGCAGGAAACAATAAAACATCTCTTAGAAAAGTTTATAAAATGAAAAAAAAATCAAACTGTGACACATGCCTTAAAACAAAAAAAACACTATTGCATTTATAGCCTCTGTTTGTCCCTAATTTCTTACTCTTCCAGGACCAGATAGTATTGTAGGTAGGGTGCTTAGGCTTTGTATGCAGTGGGCCCAAGTTCAAACCCTGGTTCCACATGTGATTCCCAGAACCTTCCAGAAGTGATCCACGAGCATGGAGCCAGAAGTAAGTCACACTGCCAGATATAGTACAACTTACCACACCCCCCCAAATAATAAGAATTTTTATTCTACCCATTTCTATCCTGAAATTTCTACCAGTGAGTAAAGCACCTCCCAGAATTTTGAGCTAATCTCTAGCTTTCCAGAGGCAGCTCTTTCTAGAATGAGAGGATGGCCTGGAGCAGTGGGGCAGGTTAAATCTCCCTGCCCTACTGACAGGGACAGGTTCAGCCATCATAGGCCAAAAGCACATGCAACAAAACTTTCCAAGGTCTTCTGGCCTGGAAAATGGTGACAGCTGTAAGCCTTATTTGATTACTTGCCTCTGTCCCTGTTCAGGACCCACAACCAATGTAAAGTGACAAGTTCCTCCTTATGCTTTCCTTCCAGGTTTTTATTTTTCTTGGTTGGGGGCCACACAGCACTACTCAGGGCTGATTCCTGGCTCTGCGCTCAGGTATCACTTCTGGACAGATCAGGGAGCCTATTGGGTGCTGGGGTCCAACCATAGTTGGCAAGTTGCCAGGCTAGCAACTTACACCCTTGTCTCATGAGGATAATTCTTACAGTGGAAAATTTCATATTTGAATGGTGATATTGTGAAGCTACTTGAAGTGACTTAGTTGCTCTTTGTTCTCATAGAGAATCTTCAGGATTTTTCTTTGGGGGAAGGTGGGAGGGTCTCCCAGGTGAAAGTGTCCTCCAAGTGGCATTCTGGGGTTTTGGGAGGGTCTGTCCCAGTGATTTCCATGTGCTGGACCTGTGAGTTGAAGCTAGGCCTGAGGATGCAGTGTTGCTCAGCTCGGCACACTCAGGGGTGATGCCTGGTATGTGGAGGGATAAGACTAGAGGCACATGGGCCTTACTCCTGCACTCCCGGCCATCAATTACTGTGGAAGAAGAGACACAGACTTTCTTCCTCCAGCCCCTCACAAAGAAACCCACCAGGGGACTGCTTTGGCAGAATGATTCTGGGGCAAGGAAGGAGGTGAATGGAACCTTTCATTTCCAAGGTCAGACCTAGATTAGATAAATGGGAAACAGCCACTCCTCCCATGTCCTTTTCATGGAATGTAGGAAATGACTAAAATAGAGACCAAAGGAAACTTATTGCTAAAACATGTCAAGGAATGGGTTCCGTAGTACTCAAAAGACCAGACCCTATTGTAGCAGAGTTCTATTTTTCAAAAACAAATCATGTGTTTTTGAAAAACAAATTTATTTATTTTCCAACTTGTGCCTGTCATTGAGTAAATATAGAATCATGTTTATTCAGTGGGAACCTGTTGGTTTTCTCAGAGTAAACAGAATTCCAACAATGTTGCTAACTCTTTTCTAGCTGCAGGGTAATGAACTGTTTGCAACCAATCCAAACACACCTCACCTCACACTGACTCCCAAAGTTTGTCAATCACTGCTGTCGTGTTAGATCAGCAAATGAGAATGCACAGGTGTGATCTGTCAGATTTTTGCATACCCAGCAATGCCATGTGGCATTATATATGTGCGTTGGCTTACTACTTTGAACTAGCAGCAGTTACATGATTTCTAAGCAAGTCACTGAACTTGAAACTTGTGCACACTGGTATGGCTACAGTCTCCTGCCAGCACCTGTAGCCCTAATGCCACACAGGTGACATCCAGCGCACTGACTGTCCAAGGAGCCGAGCTCCTAGCTTTTCTCACAAATTGTTCTTTTCATGGGAATTTGCCCTAGCACTGGCAAATTACGAAGAGCTGATCCTTCTTTCAGAGCTTCGTATCTTCCATAAATAATCTTTCTATAGCTAGTGAGTAATTGTAACCCTGTGTTTTATTAAAGCAAAAACAAAACATCCATGAGGATAGTTCAGAGGGCTGGAGAGCACACTGTGCACTCTATGGGCCTGAGCTGAATCCGCCTACATCAGTCACCAGTCACCGCTGGGTATGGGCCTGGTGCCCGCTCCTCCTCTCCCACCCCCACTGCTCTGCAATGCTTCCTGCCCAGTACTCAAATTACCCAGCATGATTGGCTGAGGATTGACATGAGTTGTCCTGGCCCACTTGATCATGCTTAGAAGGTCTCCCTCCCAAAAAGGAAATGTATGTTTTTAATGATTTTTTGAAGATTTTCCTATGCCCTCCCTATTTTATTATCCTAGTTCTTCCATAGACCAGCCCTATACTTCATTTTTATTTCCAGAATAAGTCAGTAATAATTCAGGAGACCAGAGAAAACAGGGACATGTATATAAATATACAAAATATACATTTCTATACACACATTTCTTTGTGTAACAATTTAACACCATCTATCATGACTTAAGGTTCACACTCTCTTGGATCCAACAGCTCTAAGTCTACCCTATAGATCTAAAATTTCCAGCCAGTAAAGATCAAAGTGAAGGATGTTTAGTTCACCATTTTTTATAGTACCACAAAAAACATAGTTTTCATTAAAGAAGTAGAAGTGCTATTCAGACAAAGAAAAACATTCACAGTAGCTATGTCTGGGGAGTGAGCATGCAGATCAGACATTTAAAGAAAATTAAAATGGATGGTATTTTCTTGCATTCAGATATTTTTTTTTTTTTTTTTTTTTTGTTTGGGAGCCACACCCAGCAGTGCTCAGGAATTATTTCTTGCTCCATACTTAGGGATCACTCCTAGTAATCAGGGGATCTAATGGTGGTGTCAGGGGAATCAAATCCAGGTTGGCAGTGCATAAGGCAAGCATAAGATCCACTGTACTGTAGCTCAAATGCCTGTTCAGACATTTTTAACTTGATTTTCAATTGAGTGACACACAATTCCTTACACTAATAAAACCATGCCTAAGTTTATATAGCACATTTATAAGACCCTTTTCTTGCAGTCAAACTGGGTAACAGAACAGTGAGTCTGGCCAGAGTCCAGGCTGGCACTGAGCGTTCGGGGAGAGCACTGCAGAAGTCAGCTCCCAGGGAGACCCGAGCACCTGCAAACCCTTCTAGACACCACCACATAATGAACTGAAAATCTCCCTCCTTCTGAAGAGCACAGGATGTTTAGAGCTGCTGAACACCATGCAAATAACTATTTCAGTCATTTGACTATGTGGGGGGTGGGGGGAGAAACTCTTGAATAAATATTCCATTAAATGGGAGTGTCCCAACTTTCACTTATCTACTCATATAGCTACCTACCTGAGTGGCTACCTACCTAGTGACAGAGAGGCAGACCACTAAAAGCATCCTACTGAAAGTTCACACTGGAATCGTCTCTAGGCCACTGATACTATAGCTACAGAAGTTTGCCCGAGGATTCTAACAGGAGCATTCTCACCACACTGCCCTGCTCTCTCACCCTATTTACTATTCATCTTAATGGTTAAAATGGGAGAGAACTATCCAAAACATTTATCCTTGTTTAAGCAATTGAGTAAAGCCTGAGTACCGCAGGTGCTGATAGATGTGTGACTTTTCTCACTCAACTTACAAGTATTCAGATGTCAGCTCTTGACAAGTATTGGGCTGCTGACACACCCACACCACATACTCATATGTGCTGACAACAGCAGGTTGAATGTTCTAGGTGTGTTAGGAGGAATTGCTCAGCAGCCTGCTCTGGGTAGGGGTGCACTGCAGTAACCGCTGAGCCTTCCAAACAGTGCTACCCAATGCACCACCTAGTCATCAGAGTCAAGTTCTGACCACCCTGAGGAATCGACTGGGCCTGATCTCACACACTTCCCTAAAGAAAAATGAGTATGTTTCTTCCATATGCAGTGTCTCTCCTCTTTTAAATGTCCTTTATGTTTGACTTTAAAGAATTACATATTTTATTTTATACATGTTTCATATGTATGTTTACATGCATTACATACATAATATACATTTCAATGTGGTTTTCTTTTTAGAGGTGTTAACCCACATCATGCTGCCAGCAGTTGGCAGCAAAAACACACTACTACTGCCAGAGGAACAGACCTGTGTGCTGCCAAGGCAGCCCCTGGTGCTAACCCACCTTGCTCTAGGTGTCCAAAAACCCATCTCTGAAACTGCAGTGTGGACACCACACTGACTGCTCTGAAGTCATAGGGAATCTAGGCAATAAATGGAACTTCAAATCTGACAGACTGGGAGCCAAAAATACATCTCTCTGGGCTTGGCTAACTGTAGTGTCTTTCCCAAGAAATTATACAGGCTGGCAACAGGACTAGGAAATGGAAAACAGAAGCTCCCTGAGGAGGAGAGTTCAGGGCCGGAGCGATAGTCCAGCGGGTAGGGCATTTGCCTTGCACGCGCCGGCCCATGCCGGCCCGGGTTCGATCCCTGGCATCCCATATGGTCCCCTGAGGACCGCCAGGAGTAATTCCTGAGTGCAGAGCCAGGAGTAACCCCTGAGCATAGCTGGGTGAGACCCAAACAAAAAATAAAAGAAAAAAAAAAGGAAGAGAGTTCAGCAGCATCACTTGACTTGATCACTTGACTTCCCGTAGATCATCGATTAGTCGAGCGGGCACCAGTAACATCTTGATATGCCCTGGCACATGCGAGATAGCCCAAGGGCATGTGCCCGCTCCAGGAACATAAAGAGCCTCAAACCATTCCATTCAAGTCATGGAAATGAGGTCAATAATTGTTACTGGGGGCCAGAGCGATAGCCCAGTGGGTAGGGCGTTTGCCTTGCACCACGGCCGGCCTATGCCGGCCTGGGTTCAATCCCGGCATCCCATATGGTCCCCTGAGCACCGCCAGGAGTAATTCCTGAGTGCAGAGCCAGGAGTAGCCCCTGAGCGTCGCTGAATGTGACCCAAAAAGCAAAAAAAAAAAATTAATTAATAATAATAATAATAATAGTTACTGGTACTTGGCATGTCAAATACAACACGGGTAGCTTGCCAGGCTTTGCCGTGCAGGTGGGATAATCTTGTAGTCACCTCAAAACTCGAGTATTTAGTGAGTTCTAGTGTGACATCATAATTCCTCATTCCCCATAACCTCTCCGTTTAGTGCAAATAGAATGATCCTTGATCATGATCCCAGGATCATGGTAGGTATCACCATCTACTAATTCAGTCCAATTACGAGTAACTGGGGTCTGCTGCATGCAAGGCATGCAGCAGATATAGCTACCCAGTCTATATCTTAAGATATAGCCTATCTTATATATATAGCCTTAGATATAGTCTATATCTAAGATATAGCCTTACCCAGTCTATATCTTCAGCTAAGAATATATTCTTTTGTTTTGGGGGTCACACCCAGCAGTGCCCAGGGCTCACTCCTGACTGCACTCAGGAGGTAGTCAATCCTGAGGGTGCTCAGGGAACCATATGGGATGCCCGAGATCAGACCTTGGTGGGCTGTGTGCGATCTCTCCAGCCCCAAAGAATACATTCTTGGGGCTGAAGTGATAGCCCAGCAGGTAAGGCGTTTGCCTTTGCATGCGGCCGGCCTGTGCCGGCCCGGGTTCGATCCCCGGCATCCCATATGGTCCCCCAAGCACCGCCAGGAGTAAATCCTGAGTGCAGAGCCAGGAGTAACCCTGAGCATTGCCGGGTGTGACCCAAAAAAGCAAAAAAAAGAATACATTCTTAATGACTGCCATTTGCCAAATAACTTATCGAATGCCACTACAGAGCAAAAGTAATAGAAGTTAACATACTCAACATAATGCCTGGCATATGTATAAATGACTCACTTGATCACTTGACATCCCGTTATTCGTCTCCTGGAGCAAGCAGATACCATTGGGCTACACTGGCACATGACAGGGACACATGGAAATGTTAACTGGCGTTCGCTCGAGCAAATTCAGCAGCATAAAATGTACATATTCACCCACTTGAAATTCTCATCCCTCCTTTCTCTTCTTATTCCTCCAACACTTCAATGTCTATCACACACTCATGGAAGCAGCTTCTAGAGCCTCAGGACTTTAATGCTATTTATATACTCTCTAGGCCACTGGAGTGTAGATGGAAAGGGACTTTCTTTGCTGGAGTCTCCAGAGATTTGAACTTTAGCATAGTCATGCAGTAAATTGTTCTTTGTTTGTGTAATATGAAAATGTGGGGTTGGACATGAACCTCCAATGTGTAAAAGGTATATCCAAAATCCTAACTAGGCTGAAATGATAGCAAGATATTGAGCACTTGTCTTCTATGTGGCAAACCTGGTACCCCATATGGTCTCCAAAGCCCCACCAGGAGTTATCCATGAGTGAAAACTCAGGAATAAATCTTGAGCACCAGCATGTGTGGTCCCTAAACATACCTCCCCAAAATATAATTAGGTGAATTTTAAATATTTGCATGAGATCAGAGCCTACTACCGAGAGCATACCACCCGCACACCAGAGCCTGGCAAGCTACCCATGTTGTATTTGATATGCCAAAAACCAGTAACAAATATAGACCTCATTCTCATGACCTGAAGGAATGGTCTGAGACTCTTTGTATTCCTGGAGCAAGCAGATGCCCTTGGGCTACCCTAGCTTGCAACAGGATGTATGGAGATGTTACTGGTACCTGCTCGAGGAAATCGATGAACAATGGGAAGACAAATGATACAAGTGATACAAGTGAATTTTAAATATGACCCACTGCTCCTTCTGGTAAATTCTTTCTCTTTTTCAATAGATTAGGTCTTTACATAAGTGACATTTTTTAGCAATAAAATGTTGTCATTGTTGAAACAAGAACCAAAGTGTCTTCTTTCAATAGAGGCTTGGAATGAAAAATGCAGTACTGAGACCCAAAGGCCCTTACTGGGAGATGGTACAGTGCGTAGCTCTCTCTGTGTCACCAATGACAAGCTGGTTTCAAGGTCATATCATAAGGGGAAAGAAGGAGAGGAGTTATGGTTCATCAAGGATAATCTGAAGAGAAGATATATTTTCAACCAGCCATCCAGAAAAGATCTTGCAAGCAGAGACCTTAAAGGAATATTCATCCAAAGTTTTCACTGATTAAGTAATTTAATACTGTCTCAATTTAAATGAAAATATTAAGATATGTTTAAAATTTTAATTATTTCTATTTTAACATGTAAATTTTTTGTTTGGCAATTCATTATGGCTAAATTCTGTGTCAACTTGAATGGGCCTCAAGGTGCCTAGACATTTGATCAAACATTGTTCTAAAAGGATATATGTGTGAGGGTGTTTCTGAGTCAGCAGGAAGGAGTAAAGCCAACTGCCCACCCTAATGCAAGGGCCTTAACAAATCACTTGAAACCTGAATAGACACAAATGTTGATCTATCTTGACAATCACCTCACCTTTTCTTTCTCTCCAGCCACCGCCTCAAGTGGTTCTTATTATCTATTTATCTACTTATTTTTTTTAGTATTATTCTTTGGAGACTCATAATATAAATATATGCATTAAACCCATAAAAGAGGGCTAGAGGTACTTGCATGTAGCTAACCTAACCTTTGTTGTATCCTAGCACTGCAGATAGTTCCCCAAGCACCAGCAGGAGTGATTCCTGAGCAGACTCAGGACTAAGACCGGAGCAAGAGAAGGAGAGAGGCAGAGAAAGAGAGAGAAAGCGAGAGAGAGAGATAAAGAGAGACAGACAGAGAGAACATGAAGCAACATACATTGGAATCCAAGTTAGAATATTTCAGTTGAGACTCTCCAAACGCAGAACTCTTGGATTTTAGAACTGGAAAGACATTTTGTAATTTGAAAAAACAATGACTGTGGATCAAGGTCCACAGATATATCTCTTTGATGAAACATTTAATTTAAAAAATGTTTTCAAGAACTTGGAAGAAATGAATATATTCCTGAAGTCCTATAACCTCACATGGTTGAAACAAGAAGACCTGCAATACCTGAATAAGCCTATCACCATCGAGGAAATTCAAACAGTAATTAAAAGTCTCCCAAACACAAAAGCCCAGGTCCAGATGGATTCACTAATGAATTCTACCAAACCTTTCAGGAGGACCTATTCCCAGTCCTTTTCAAGCTCTTCCAGGAAATAGAAGAAACAGAAACACTCCCAAACAGCTTCTATGAGGCACAAATCACCCTGATACTCAAAACAGGGAGAGACAACACAAAGAAAGAGAACTACAGACCAATCTCGCTGATTAACATAGATGCTAAGATCTTCAACAAAATACTAGCAAGCGGAATCCAAAGACTCATCAAAAGATTATATACCACGACCAAGTAGGATTCATCCTGGGAATGCAAGGATGGTTCAACATTCACAAGTCTATCAACATAATACATCACATAAATAAGATAAAAAATAAAAACCATATGATCATATCAATAGACACAGAGAAAGCATTTCACAAGATTCAACAACTGTTCATGATTAAAACCCTCCAAAAACTGGGAATTGAAGAAACCTTCCTCAATATAGTCAAAGCTATCTACCAAAAGCCCACAGAGAGTATCATTCTCAATGGGGGAAAAATTGAAAGCCTTCCCCTTAAGATAAGGGAAAAGACAAGGTTGCTCACTCTCACCTCTTTTATTCAATATAGTACTGGAAATACTTGCCATAGCAATCAGAGAAGAAAAAGGACATTAAGGGCATCAAAATAGGCAAGGAAGAATTCAAGCTATCATTATTTGCAGATGACATATTATAACTAGAAAACCCTACCAAAAAACTCCTAGAAACAATAGATGCTTATAGTAAGGTGGCAGGGTACAAAATCAATACCCAAAAAGTCGGTGGCTTTCCTATATACAAATAACGTGAAAGAGAAGAAAGGGATATTAAGGAAGCGATCCCATTCACAATTGTGCCACAGAAAGTCAAATACCTAGGAATCAGCTAACCAAGTGTGTAAAGGATCTGTACAAAGAAA